>JASKGN010007489.1:0-11905 GCA_030556245.1 Falagria sp. GC000072 | reverse complement strand
TTTAAAGAAAAAAAGAAAAATGTCCCAAGTTTGTTTTTAACTTTTAGTGTAAGTAATAAGTTTCCTCATTGTGTCTCTTACAAGGCAGTGAGATAAACGTCAACTATGGTAACAATAGAGAATAAGAAATGGGCTTCGGTTCTATTGTCCAAACTTTGTCAACAACAGGAAACTGTTGCCGCATTCGGAAGTGACCAACATGCATTGCGGTATCCACCCAATGTTATCCTTTACTTCGCTTTTGCTAATCTGTTGTTTTGCGAATAAAACTTGAATATGCAAATGGTTTGATATAATGCAATTCTTAATGGATTTGATTATCAAATGCACTCTAATATATGAAAACATAAATTATTCAAGTCGCCATGTACATAACTTTAGTTTTAACTTTTCAAAAATTTTGTTAAATATAAATTTAAATTATTCATTAATATCAACCTAAATAGATTAAATAAATCTAATTTAAATTTATCAGAATATAATTTTCAGCTTTTTCCTTATTTACATTGACATTTTGTAATTACAACTTTAATCAGAAACTGAAAACCTGATAAGAAATTCCCGAGAGCGACACTTGCTTAGCAATTACACAAAGAAAAAAAATTGAAATGTCAGCTAACGCTAACGATTAAATTAAAATTCACAACGAAAGCAACAATCTATTATATGAAATGAAATTTCTTGACGTGGTTAGCAGGAGTA
This sequence comes from Falagria sp. GC000072, assembly GCA_030556245.1. Classification (NCBI taxonomy): domain Eukaryota; kingdom Metazoa; phylum Arthropoda; class Insecta; order Coleoptera; family Staphylinidae; genus Falagria; species Falagria sp. GC000072. The sequence goes on along the minus strand of JASKGN010007489.1, from coordinate 11,203 downwards.
AGAATTGCAGTGTGGTAAGATTAAGGGCATTGATTGTATAGTCGTACATTCGCAATGTAAGATTACGTATTGCAGCCAATCTCCCTGCAGTGTGCTTATGTTTGGTTTGCTCCGTTAAAACCAGCTAGCAGTGCCATTTTAAAAGGAACTCCGAGCGTAGTTTACCTCGCTTCGGATATATCAATCGTTCTATATAACTAAGTCTACATTGAGCGTAAACTAAGGCGTTAAATCAGAGTTTCTAAAACTTTAAAAACATTTTTTTATTAAGGCCATAATAAATAAAGATTTTTCAATGGCATTGTCACAATTTTTCTAGGACTAGGGTTGAAATTAAGTTGTTTTTCTTTGCAAACTTCTAGCAATGAAAATAAAGAAGCATAAAAGAAAATAAACAATAGACACATGTAAGAAACTCAAAGTATATTTATTTGGACGGTTAAGAAACCCTGATATAATTCTAAAGTTCAGTAAAGTGGTTTTCGTCCTTATTCTCGTCCTCGCTTGCAACGCGGAACTCATTAGAATTGCAAATGCCCAAAGACATATTTATATCGCAACTCCAGGCGAATATAATCCTTTTGTCATCATTGCGATGATAAATTTTAAGGTTATAATACGCTTGCTTGCACATTGTTGTGCGAAGGGTGGTTCAGGACTATTTTTAGAGTTCAAAGCACTATCATCTAGTTTCCCGGTAGACTTTAATCAAAGTTTCAGTTTAATAATGACATTTTTAAAAGTCAGTATAAAATTTAAATTTGAGATAAAATTTTAATAAAAACACTCTGGAAAAAAACAACAAGTTGGCATAAACGTTTCAAGTTATGTCCAAGATGGCACGATCAAACCTAATGATAGACGAGTCTGATTGCGACCATCTTAGAGCAGAAAGAGCAAAACTTTTGTATATTGTGCAGAATGTGCCTAAAGCAACCCTCACGTAGAGGATAAGTCGTGTGTCTCACATTCGTCTTGGCACCACTCTCCTGCTGACTTCTTTCCTTCTTGGTTCAAACGCGCGCGAGCCAAGACTGGTTTGGTTTGGTAATAACTCGCAACGACGCCGGATTAGCAGATATAGCTCGCTTTTAGTATCATCCATCAGTCTTGGATATATAACTAGATTGCTGCTTGTGATAGGTGGGAATTTACGAGGTCTTCCACGTCGGAGAAATAAGAAATTGTAAGTAAGATAGGGCACGATTCGGCACTATGTCCGTTACTATCTCTTGCGTTCAGAAAACTCCAGAGCTTCCGTTTCGTATACAAGCACGACTTTACGCTCTTCTCGAGATGATGGTTGGGGGTCCAGGACGACATTTCTTTTATTTTTGCATTTCGGTGGTTTCCACACGCACAAGAGATCTTGAATCTGCCATCAAAATTCAGGACGAACTCATTTACGCACGACTTTTTACGCGTATCCTTTCTGTTTACTAATCAACAGCAACAAAAAACATTTCCTCAGCAAGAATGACTATAATTAATGTCTCCTTAAATAAGAGATTAACCAAGTGGTAAATAGATTAGAGTAAAAGTCAATGTTACCATCGAAATTTCCCCTAATTCATCCTTCACATTAATCTCTCAATTAGAATGATGAACGACGATGTGCCCTTGAAAGGAACATCCTTTTTGATGACAATAAAGCTAACTCTACGAGATGAACGTGGGTGGATGATATGCTCACGCTCACGTCTTGAAGAGCCTTAGAAAGTAAAAGTCCTTTCATAAGAAACTGCCGACGCATATGTGAGCATAACGACATCGATGAAAGCACGGGGGTGGACATCTTCGAAACGAATGGCTCAGTAATGAGGAAAATATTCCAAAAACAGCATGCCGAAACGTGCTTTCTTTTTGGCCGCTCTTTAACTATTCCCTGTCATTTCCGTCCTTCTGACAATAACGGAGGTTCCCAGAAAAGATATACGTTCACTAACAAGAAGCAACTAGCGAACAAAGGCAATTCAACAAGTGATCTGTGCAAAGACGGTTTCGTGTGCACATAAAGACGGTCAGGACCGTTTCGTTCCGGCCATCAGTCTTCCTTCTTTGCCAGCAGCAAGGAAGAGCTGTAAAGACGGCGCTTTCCTGTGGAGAGACATAAAGGAAAAAAGTTGTAATCAACGAGGCGCGTTCGCTCTTTGCTTTCTTTTCTCATTCCTATTTTCCATTCTGTTTCGTGGCTTGCTTTTCTTAAACCAGGAAAAAAACAACAAATGGCAGATCGTGCTTTCATGCCACATGCAAGTTCTCTCTGAGCGGAGTTGCCTTGATTTTCCTGGGAGGAATAAAGTCGCTTCAATCATCGAAGTAGATTTGCAACAAGACTGAACTTGCCTGCAAGCGACGAGATCAACTTTCCTACGGAGCTTTAATACAAAAATACATGCATTAATTTGCATGTGATTATTTACGCTAGAAGGAATTGCAAAACATGAAACGAAAGTTCACCTATTTTTATTGTTTGGAGTTAAGAATTTTAGTTTATAAAATAGAATATAATTAAGTTTTAAATTTAAGTCTTTGAATTTTTCTTCATGAGTTTGTTGAAACTTGCACATAGCGAAGTTTTTTATACACCACTTTTTTTAAGAATAATCTCGGCTAACCTGTAGGTTTTTTTTACCTTGCTTAATATACTATAATGAGCTCTGGAAAACTTGACAAAACTTGTTTTATGGAAACCTACAGTTGTAATCTTGTTTCTTGGCAGATCAACTTCCAGAAAACATACACAAAAACCATCAAATTAGAACTGCATAAAGTTGCATAATAGACAGCAACTAAAGTTTAATTTCATATAGAAGTCGGCTTAACAATTACATTACATTCGTGAAAAGCGTAGGAAATGTAAGGTAGACGTGTGTAAATCTAGAACAAAGGAAACATTCGACATAAAGCACTGCCGCTTAGTGAATGTTAACCATGCGTAAGCTTGAACTTTACTCAAAGCTCTTTATACATGGATTATTTGAGATACTTTAAAATGTTATTTAAAAAAAATTGTCATCTGTCTCAAATGATATAGGTTTACTTAGTTAACATAATGTTATAAGTGGTATTTATATTTAAAACTTCAAAGAGCTAAAAAATTGTTTTCACTTCAGAAATAAAATTTAATTTTACTGCATAATTAATAAAAGTCACTTTTAATAATTTTAATAGCTTGCTCAGAGTAAAGCCAGTAAATGAAAGATGAGATAGTGAAATGAAACCGGGTAGTAAGTATAATAAAAGACCAAAAGATTATAAATAAAGTGCTGGAATCCATTGTAGTTGCACTTCTCATATAATAGTTGCTTGTACACTTGCTGCAGTTATTATTTCCTTCGTTGCTGGTAGAAGGAATATAAAGGAATGAATCTCTGTTTTAAATTGTATTGTGTAGAAGCGCAGCTATAGCATGAGCTTTAGCGAGATAAGCTCGGAAAATTTCCTCTTGCAAAATGCAAACGCTTCATCGCAACTATCACTACTCTGCATATCCGTGCGGAACTCGTAGTTGATATAAGTGGACAGCTATTGGGGTAGAATATTTAAAAACGTACAAAGAGACTATTCTACCATCTCTAGCAAATATAGCTACTGCTTGTGACAGTTTAATTGCACATGTAATTGCGTTTTCATAATTCTGGATCAACTTTTGACTTACTTTCCTTTCCTCCTTACAAATGAGAACGAGAACGAAATATTTTCCTAGTAAAGTTCGGTTGCAATTTACAATAACATACACTCGGTGTAGGATAATCAAGTTGTGGGAAAGTAGGAAAGTCTGTTGATGCCACTATGCAGACTTGGACTAAATGTGTGGTAGCATTCGCGCATGGCAAACTCGGTCGAGCCGCACTTATTATAAAGCACAAAGAATATCGCGGATTCCCGAGTCTGGGGAGCCACTGTATTTGCATAATATCGCTATATACATACCATTTTGTGGCCGGATTTCCATACGTTGTTAGACGCCCGCGTAATGATTGCATCTCTATCTGAATGCCATTCGCTTTTCCTCTTTATCCTACTACGAGTCCCATCCAGGTTCCCTTGTTTGTTGATGTGCTTTCGTGCTTCCAACTTCCAACAAACCCGTGAACTCTTAATAGCACATCGTCGAATATGCACGCGTCTATACGAGCTAAATAAGGAAACTGTAATGCAACCTAAGCAACAACACAAAATGGCTTTTGCAAATGAGGAGAATGGAGAAAAATGCTTTAGTTTTTCTTTGGTTGGGGTATTTTTAATTAAGCAAAGTTATAATTCGTTGGTTTTGTGTTGAATTTTAATCACACCTTTTGCATTTAGAAACTTTATAAAAAATTTTAAATTTCGAAGGAATTAGAAATAATAGTAGTAATCAGAATTAATGAATTTGATTCCAAAATGTATAAATGCAATTAAAGTGTGATTTAAGTGTGTAATCTGAAAAGAGCTTCCGGCCAAAGAAAACTGCTTCAAAGGTGGTTGTGGCTGCGTAAAGGAAAGAAAATTGTACGATGCAACTTCGCACAGTCGGTCTTAACGGCTTGTGTGGCTCTAGGGGTCAAATTCGATTTCGCGCTTTTCTACCACTGCCAGGACGAAAAATAAATCGAATATATAAAATGTTTCTTAGAAGTTGAAGCCTATAACACGATATTTTCTATTTCACATTTAAAAGGAAAATTCTTTGAAATCCTTTTCTTCGTTCTTGTAGAGATTCAGCAGATTTCTAGACATTTCAACTTATCATTGAAATCTTACCTGAAACAAACAGTAGATCTCTGATAAAATGAAGAAGTTGCTTCTTTGGGGCCAAGTGCTGCTGTCTAATCTAAATCTTCTTAGCAACGGAAATGCTTCCTATTGTGTTTTTATTTCCATTAATCTTGAAGTCTCCTTTATTTTAGTTCGGAGTTAAATACGGAAATGAAAATTGCAAATTGTGTTTTTAGGTTCTTTTCAAAAAGGTAAATATATTTCGGTCAAGATTGAGCATTAAATACAAGCATTAGGACTGTAATACCTGTTCAAACAACCTTCTTTGGTTGGAATATAAAATACCAAACCCGACAGTCATTGATAAACACAGCTACATCACACACCACCTTAAAAAAAATCAACAATGGCTAAGGATAATGTTTACTTAGGTTCGGTTCCTAATCTACCTAGACACTATTTATACTTTGCCAAACCAACCCTTCGGCTGCATTTTCATTCTCCTTATTTTCAATTCACTTCACTTCTTTTTCCTTAACGCCCAGTTTGTCTCTTAAAATGCGAAGCCAGCGATTCCTAACTTCGATTTCTATTTGCTATCGGAAATGTTTTATAAACGCTCCTTAATACATATTGAAAAAGAATCTAAATAAACTTGCTTCGATTTATTTACCCTTCACATCTAAATTGTTGTATATGGAAAAAAAACTCCAACATAAATGTATTCATGATGAAATACACATTTTTTTTACTTGTTCTCATCCTCGTAGTTGTCAATTTTATTTTGGATGAAAAAAAAATTGAGCTACAGGATATTTTATGTATTTTCATTTTTTCTTAAGGATTCTCAAAGGGAATGATTTTTAATTATTAAAATCATAAGTCTTTTATATTTTATCATTTTGATTTGAACAACAAAAACAAAAAAAAAATACTTAAGGAATCTAAGAAGCTCAGAAAATGAAATCTAAAAAAGTAACAAAGGCAGAATAAAACGATAGCGAAACGTCAAGTCATTTCGACTTTTACTTTCGGTTCCGTTCGAGTCGGCAACTTTGTTTCGCCGCCACTAATCTTTATGCAGTCTTTTTAACATCAATAATATCTTGTTCCTGTTCGGTTGGTGAATCATCCGCATCGGTTTTTCCTTCTCGTTTTTACTTCTTTAGTTTCTTTTCGCCTTACGCATTTTCTTTGTGCTTTTCGAATTCAATGCGCATCTGGATTCTCCCCCATTTTCCCCTGACTTTTATAATATTCTAATGTTGAAGCCATTTTTCTATTCGTGACGTTCGACGAGTATCCGAAGTCTGCGCGACTAGTAAGGATCATAACGGGCACGAACTTTATGGTATATTTTGGTTTTCCACTGGTTTCCTGGTATGCGTCTCATCTACATACATTTTTCTTTCGTTTCTTTTCGAATGGCTTTGGTAGCGTTTATACGCTTCCGACGCTTTTCCATGGGGAAAATTATGTACATTAATTTTGATGTCAATACCAAAACATGTGCGCATCTGCTTTACAGATGTGTGGTTTATTTATAACATTTGTTTTCAGTTTAATTTGCTTATTTCATTGATCTGATTAAAATTTTTACTTTATCTAAAGAGATTAAAAACATATCATAAAATTACATATATGTATGTACTTCTTTCGTTTTTCTCACTTCATATCCAATTAATAAAGAAATAAACTCGCAATTTCTCGACGAGTACTTAAGCAGCAAATAAATTTAATTAGCCTCGAACATAATATTTCTTCAGCTTTTTGTGGAGCATCATAAAAAGATTATTCCGCTCGGATGCCGAAGGTTGACGTTGATATGAAGAGCCCTTCAGTCACAGAATCCAACTGGCTGAATTAATTTTAGTCATAAAAAAGTTGTTCGAGCATTAAAAATCGCATACAAAACATATTTTCTTGCGCATAAGCAAGTGCTCGTCTCTGGGCTCAACCCTCAAACGCATAATGTAAAACCTCTCGGCCTTATACGCGCGTTTCCACCATCCGATCGACAGTTTGAACGAATCCACTCTTTTGCCTTGTAAAGTGAGGATCCTTTTTGCCCATGCATAATTTACGGGATTTATCATAAAAGATTTTTTGGATGGGAAAATATAACACATCCGCACTGGACACGACACATATGAATACATCTGCTTTATGATAACGTGGTATATTTTAGATGGAATCTGTTAAAATATAAACAAAAAATGGAAAGATTTTAGAAGGTTTATAGTTAGAGATTATGTTTTGGATCGTTAAGTCTGTTATAATGTGTTCATGATGTTTAACTCCTTTGGTGTGACCGGCGCCTTCACATCCAAATCAAACAAAAATTATAATTTTTGTTTACTTTTCCAAATTCAGAATTTCTTATTACAGATATTTTTATAAAAAGATAATTTTAACATAAAGCTAATATTGCCAAGTAGAATTCTCCAAAAGTAGAAAAGAATTACAAACAAACTGTAATTGAAAGCAACAAGAAAAATATTTAATTAAGCACAAATTGTATAACATGAATTATGAAACACACGCATCCATAAAAAGTGTATAAAATTGAGTGGAAAGAACCCGAAACAAACCTTAAATAAATATCAAACTTGATGTGAAAGTATATATAGATAATATGAGAGTTGGTCCACATGTGTACGCTTGAGCTCGGTTAGCATTTCTCGTCACTCAAATTGCGCGTCCTTGTTTTACTAACAGATAAGCGGCCAGGATATAACTGGCAAGGACATCGAATGCGTTTCGTCTAAGCCAATAAAAAATACGACGGGAAATTATATTATCTTATTTTGTTATTCATAGTCGGCTTTCGTCCATTAAAACTTTCCTCTCATGGGTGTCATCCTGCTTATTCAAACATTGAAAGCTAAAAAATCAAGTTTCACATGCAACTTATTTATACTTCATATAATTGAAAAGATTTTTGCATTTCAAAATTCACACTTCAATAAATAATTAGCTAGCTACCAAGATAATTTCAGAAACTGAAATTCTGCATCTTGAATACTGAATAAGATAAGAAACAACATCGCCTTTAGATGAAATATTCTAACAGTTGAGATAGATTTACTACCGAGTGTAATTCCCTTTGGAAATCATACAAGATATCCTTACTCATCACACTGCTGTGTGGCACCTTCCTTTTGACGCATTGAATATATAGCCAAAGGACACAAAGTGCTCATACGATAAGAAGGAATAGGAATAGTGCGTACGTCGACGAGAAAGTTGAGCCTGTTGAGCGACGACGACAACACAACATCATCCCTCTGACATATATAATACTGCCACCACACGAGATCAAACACAAAATAATAGGCGCTCGTGTACAGGGTGGACTTGTTATCCTTGGGTAGCATTAGGAACGAAAACCATTCTGATATAAAACCTCCCCCATTGCGAATCATCCAGTCAAGCTAAAAAGCACGCGTTGGCTTGATATGACTTTGTGTAATAAATGAATGAAACGATTTGCAAACGGATGAATAAGAAGGGGTCGATGATGTATTCGTATTGGGGCTGGAACTGATGAAGGTCGGTTGTATGCGCCTCTTCGGAGATGATTATGTTGTCGGAGTCGAGCGATAACAAAAGATTACAGCCATGTTGGCAAAATTACTACATTGCGGTGCGCATTGTCATTGGGAAAAATCGACGTTGTAAGGGTAACAGATTGCAATGTAATCTGGAAATATTATTTGAATGGGTTTGAAGAATGAATTGGGATTTAGTTTCCTCTCTTTTATTTTTAAATCACAATAATCTACAAAAACAAATATTTATTTAATAACTATATAATAATTTATAATTTATTTGGATTAAATAATCCTGAAGTTTAAATAGATAACTAATATCTTGATATAAAATAAATAATAAAATTTAAATTGAATCATCACATTAATTCCATAATATTTTTCTATATTATTAATCTCATTGTACACATAAACGTTATTTATATATAAAATCGAAATAATCCTAATAAAAATAATGTCAATGCGATGATGCGCAATGCAGAGTGAGAATGTAATTGGCTCAATGGAATATTTGATTGCATTGAATAATTTAAATCAGTAACCTGGTTAACATGAATGCTAATGTGCCGATCAGCAATGAACTTATAGACTGATAGTGAACCACAGCAGCGTAGTTACATGGCTTGTAGTCGCCCACACGTGGGACACACACGCACAATTCCGATTCGGTACCACCATGTGTTTGGGTGTAACAACCGCTTGTCACTGGGCCTTCGTTTTCTGCGAATACCTTGGTTCGCATATATGTTATATTTGTTACTAAAAAATTTAATGTTTTATTAAATGGATAGATATATGGAGAGTTACCATCTCTAGGCATGTCCGTCATAGATCATGTGAGCAAAATTTGCACATGGCATAGGTTCAGAAAATATGTCGCACACACATAGAGATTCCAAATCATCCGGAGTATTAATAGAAGGATAATTACTTTCGTTATTGAAGAGATACGTATATCTTGCACAAACTTCTCCTTTACGTTGTCTCCTTACGACACGAGTTTTAAATTTATTCCAAATGTAATCCATTGCTGGTCGTGTACTATCATCTAGAAAAAAAAGCAAATTAAAATAGAACCAAGTTCTTAATAAAATGGATCCAAAATCAAAGCTTACTTGTAATCACAAATGGTTGTCGACAAACTCCATTTTCATCAATTCGATTATCAGATAAAAATTCTTCACAAGTCTTTTTAAATTCAACTGTATTATCATAATTTGGTCCCAGCCATGTGAATTCAAAGCAGTATGCATTTTTAGGATCATATTCAACTGATTCCCTCGTGGTGGTAGTAGTACTGGTAGTAGTAGTTTCTTGTTGTCCATTTAAAACAGAAATGTCTGAAAATTCGAAAAGTCCAATTAATCAACAGAACTAGTTTTACAATTTCTTCAAACTGGAAGTAACAAATTAAATTTTTACTTGTTTATGTCCGGACACAGTATAAAACAATTTTATTGTGTTGCGATATACACAATTCAAAGTCCTCCTGACGTCCGGGTAGGTTTCATTGTCATTTTACGAGGGTTTGATGGAATTATGTAGCATTATGCGGAGGATCTATATCATTGTCGGTTTACAAGGGATAAGAAAAGGGCAACGAAGGGTCGATATCTACTTTAGCTTTCGATATCCTCGACGCGCACATTTCAATTTTGATACTCGTATTAAATTTCATTCTTCATTGATGAACTGAACTTTTAATGCATTATGGTTTGAACATATTGATTCCATTCAATTTGCTCCACTTTTAACAATTTTTATCAGTGTAGTCAACTGGTTTCCATTAGAGTGAATTTTCGGTTATTTTTACAGTATTATTGAGCAATAAACAAATTGAAATTAAAACAATGCTAGTATTACAAATTGAAAGTACGAACATGTAGATTGTCCAGGCAAATATGTTCATTTTGTTTATTTAATTCGTTTATTTGTATAAACCTTCTGAACATGGCATAAATCCGCATACATTGGACAATTAAAAATACAATTTAGAGATAACTTTATTTTCTATTTTTTGATAATTGCGTATTTTAGTTGACATTTAAATGAAAATAAAATGTACATTTTATTTATTACATATTTACTTTGCAGTTGGTTTTGCTTTTGTTAATGCTTTGCTTTTTTCGAGTATAGAAATAATACAAAATCATTTAAAAGATTTTATTTAAATAAAACTAAATTTAAATATAGCTTAAGGCATGGATATTTACCATAATAATACTAGTAGTTTCATTTACGAATTTCCTTTCTTTTTAGATTTACCCAAATTTACATAAGAAAGAACTTCTTAAATTGCTAACATATCTTCAGGTCAATTTAACCAATAACTTTAAATTGACAAAAACTATTAAATATAACTGTAAAATATTTCAAATCATATTTAATCACTATTCACATTATGCAAACAACAATCTAGTATGAATCCTATGCATATGGAGCATTATCGCATTTCATCAAACACATTTACGTCCTACGTATAAGGGTTATTATTTCCGCAGCCACAAACAGGGAAAACCTTTGCACATTTGCGATTATTACTTCATAAAGAAACTGACTCACGAACATTTGCTGTGCACGCACACCATCTTTGTAGGTTTTTGTTATTCGTATTCATTGATTTTCTTTGTACCGCACGTTTTCGCAATTTCCTTTTCGTTCGCAGCTCGTTATCGCAGATGCTTTTTCAGCACACGTCAGAGATTTACATAAATGTAACTTGTTGCCTACCTGTTAATAATAATAACACCACTGAAACAAATCCTCGTAGCCACATTTTATAAACTTTATTATACATATTAAGTAAATATTCGTTCTACCTTGGATTGTTATAGCTTAGTGATTCAATCTGAATTTGATACAGCAATTTCATGTTTTACAGATAACAAACATATTTTATAGATAGATAATATTACTTATCTATGAATGAATTATTAGTATGCGAATTT
>JASKGN010007464.1:0-15712 GCA_030556245.1 Falagria sp. GC000072 | reverse complement strand
TCAAACTCATATTTATGACATCAATTATCATTTCAGATGGTACACACAAGTGAGCAGATAATGTCTAATTATCAAGATGAGTAGTATCAACAAATTATATTGTAGTTATAATTGGTATTGATGGTTTAGATGCTGACAATGAAACTCCATTCTTCGTGAATTGTTTTAATCAAGGCAAAGGCAACCCAGGCAAAGTCATAAATTATCGCACAATGTTTGATAAGTCTGCAAATTGGATTTGCCTACTTCAGAAAAAAAAAGTTAGAAATAATTTTTGGCCAGGAGATAGTAAGTAATGTAAAGTTAAAGGAATGTCCAATCTGCATGTATCCATTAACTGAGAAAGTATTTCATTGCCGCAATGGACACATGATTTGCAGCAATTGTAAACCAAAGATTTCTAATTGTGCAACATGTCGACAACCAATGGGAAATGCATTTTTCAATCTAGTAAATTTGTTTGCTGATTACATTACTCCATGTCCTAATGTAAAAGATGGTTGTTTACATAGATCCCTTGAAAATGTAATGAATATTCATCGAATGAATTGCAAATGTAATTTAAAAGTTGAATGCGATTTATGCCATAAAATGATTGCCAACTGCAAATTATCAGATCATCTAAGTGAATTTCATTTATGCCCAGTTTCTCCACCGCATCTTAAGATCATCTTACATTAAGATCAGATTTTTGGTGTCAAGAGTGTCAAGACTGTCAATTATAACACAAATATGTCACTCGCAATAATCAATTATATTTAAAATAACAATCGTTGCCAAAGATTCACATATTTCTAATATTTCTAAGACCATCTTAATGTAAGATGATCTTAAGATGCGGTGGAGAAACTGGGCATTAGTTTTCTAACCTCATATGCATCTATTATTTATGTATAATTTTTTACTATAAATTTAAGAAAATTCTTACATTATTAAAGAGAAATATTTATCACACGTAATAATGGTAGATATTGTACAAATATTAAATTCATGGTTTCAGAAAATGCTCACTAATAGACTTATTCACCAGTTTTTCGTGAAAGTAAACAAAATCTACACTTGAAATTCAATTGAATTCAATATTATTCATCGCTTTTTTAATATTATGGATATAAATATAGAAAAAGTATGTCGAGTTTGTTTAAAGCAAGGAGTAATGATGTCAGTGTTTAAGGTCAATATATCTAAAAAGATAATGGCTTGTGCGGCTGTACAGGTAGCAAATTCTAATTATTTAAAAATATAAATCAATAAACTTCCTAATTTTAGGTTTGGCCAAATGATGGATTGCCAACACAAATTTGTAATAAATGCTCGGCAAAGTTACATATTTCCTTCCAATTTAAAAAGCTCTGTGAGAAATCTGATATGCACCTTCGACAATATATGTTAAAGAAACAAGGTGTAAATAATCATCCTGTAGATGAAAAAAGTGAATCGTCAACACATAATGAAATAATTTCTACCCCTGTTGACAATAATATATTTATTGAATGTATGAATATTCAATCACCTACTAATCTCCAACAAAGCTTTATTCCAATGGCAAATAATGAACAAAGTCATGTAAATTATAATATACAAAGTAATTCTAATTGCATTGTTCAAGTTGAAGAATATTCTGGTATATATCAAATACCACTTGAGCCAATCCAACAAATTGAAACTGGTAATTCACAAAGTGAACAAATAGTTGAAATTTCTCAAATGCAGTCAAATACTGTTTTAAGTCAACCTAGTCAACAAGTTTTATCTCGACATAATCAAGATATAAGAAAATCGGAAAAGTTTAGTAGTATAACTAATGGCAAACAAAATGATTTAAAAGATGATAAATGTACTGATACTCAATGTAAAGTTTGCGGGAAAGTATTAAATTCTATATCAAAATTGAATAGGCACATGTGTACACATTCAAAAACACCTCAATACAAATGTAATATCTGTTCTAAAGGATTCACTCATAGTGGAAATTTGAAAATACATATGAGAGTACATAATGATGAAAGACCATTTAAATGTGAAATGTGTGGACATGGATGTAGACAACAACAAGATTTAGAGAAACATATAAGGACTCATACAGGTAGTGCAAATCTACAACTGCATAATAGATTTTATATTTTATTTATAATTGCAGGTGAGCGCCCTCATGCTTGTCCGTATTGTTCCAAAGCTTTTGCAGCTCGTTCAAATCTAACTGCACACATTCGTACTCATACTGGAGAACGACCATATGTATGTTGCGTTTGTCAGAAAGCTTTTTGCCAATCGAATGAACTTACGAAACATATGCGTAGCCATACTGGAGAAAAGCCTAATATTTGTAAAGTTTGTCATAAAGGATTTAATGGAGCTGGTTCACTTTCAGTTCATATGCGATTACATACTGGAGACAAACCTTATACTTGCAAAGTATGTGAAAAGACATTTAGACAATCATCAGCTCTAAATGTACATTTGAAAATGCATGAGAGAATTCAAAGCTGTATGAAAGTGTAAAAATAATTTATAAAATGAACATGTAAATAATAATTTAAATTTATTTATTAATTTATTGTAAACATTATTAAATATTTTTAATATCCCTAAACACAATTTTTGTTTTTAATTGTTTGAATTGTTTTAATTCAACAAATTAGTTTACAATAAAATATACAAGATAACAATATAATTTTACAATTTATTGCAAAAACAAATGATTTGTTTTGCCAAAGGAAAAATGGATAGTATCTCATTTGTTTTTCTTTGGTTGTATTGATCTTGATCTTCGTTTATCGCTAAACTTATCTTGTATAAATTGATTAGTAATAATTTAGAGATAAAAAACCTTACACACTTAACTTCGATAAATTGATAAAGAGTTCACTCATAACGGTTGTTTGATTTAGATATATAAAACAATAAACTAATAATAAATAATCAATACATTGATAAGTGATTAGATAATGTTTTAATCCTTTATTACATCCTATTTATTATGTGTATATATTGCAGTATGTGTGCGCGTGTAACTTAGTTGCTTTCTGAATTTTGTTTAAGCTACAACTATTCGCAGATTGTGTATATAAAAAAAAAATCAAACCAAACCTTGCATTTAACCATGAACAGTGCAATTGTAAGTTGTTTATTTATATTATTTATAGCCTATTAAAATTTAAAATTGGCGAAAATAATGACTAATTAGCATGTAAAGTAAATATTGTGAACAAATAATATTTTTATATTTATAACAATTTTATTAGTTGCAGTTTGTTCTGTTACTTCTCACAAGTGCATTAATAATAAATAAATCTGAAGCTGTTGAGGGTAATGTTTTTACTTTGGATGATTTCCTAAATCGGACATTTGTTGACCAAAAATGGGATGGATTATGGGTTGATGGTAAGAAATTACTTATTATTTATATTTTCCTATCAGTAATTATGGTAATAAATTATTTCTGATTTCAGATGAAAATTTCATCTACAAAAGTGATAATTATTATATATTTAATGCTAAAACTCAAAGCGAAAGGGTTTTTATTTCAGGTACTTTTTTGGTAAGTTCACTTTTAATCAAATTAAGTTTTTATATTTATAAAAATTAATTGAAAAATATTTTAGAAAGATTATCCAGATGCAGTTTTAAAAGTGGCAGAAACCAAGGAATATGTTCTTGTTAAACATAATATTTCACAAGTAAGTGTTAAATTAATTTGGAATTATTAATTTGTAAAATTCATAAGGAATTCTAAAATTTATTTTAAATATAATCAATTGAAATAAAATTTAAACAAAACTTTAAATTTTACAACACATAATAATTTATCTATACTAAGTTTTATAGCGCATACTTCTTAAAATATAAATTTATCTACAATTAATGGTCTATTCATTTTCAGGTTTACCGTCATTCGACAATTGCAGATTATGGTGTATATCAAATTTCCAGTGGCAGGTAAGTAACACCAAAAAATATTTGAACAGATTAAACTTAGTAGAAGTGAAACATTTAAATTCAATTAGAATGAGATAAATAAAATTGGTATTTACATGACTCATTCGTGTACCAAACTATATGATATAAATGGGAATAACCGACAATCGGTGATGCGCATATAGCAAAATATGAGCCCACCAAGCAAATTTATTCCATTCCGATTAATTATTATTTGATAGTTACTGCGCTTGATCGAAAGTCGCGGGCGCTGTGTTTCCAGAAATAAATTTTATTCGGGAGGTGAGAATCTTTCGGAAATCAAATTCACTGGTGATAAAGACAAAAGCATTTGCTAATTTTTTAACCATTGTATTTGAATGAAGGCTGATATTAATGAACGCGTTCGAGATTACGTCAATTGCAATATCGGCTTCGAAAATGGCTATCGCATTATTAACCGTGTGAATGATTACTTTAGGAAGAAATTTCCCAAACACGTGATTTAAACAGAAAATGTATTTATCAAGTTTATTGTTGAAACTGCTTTGAGGTTGTTTGCAATTTAATACATGTTGCCCAGTCAAATACATATCTGAAATTTTAATAAATGTTCAATTGTTGTACTTTTTGCGCACAATCATTTTAGATTAATTTCACACGCTCAACGTAGAGCAGCGAAGATGCGTATTCAAATTTACATAGGGGCTACTGGGAAATTTTTCACCCGTAAAAATTTAGGGTTTTCTCCTGTACGAGTTTTTTTCGGTTTATTTTATTTTTTTCGATCTTTACTGTATTTCTTCAAAATCTTATTTAAAATAGGGTATTTTCCACTAGTCGAAAATTAATGTATTTTTTATTGAAAGAAATTTATATATGTACTATAAATGACGCACAGTATGTTTTTTTTGTTATCAGTGATAACTTATCAGATATTTTATTGCCTAAAACCTGAAAACAATACACGACAAACATGCCATATTATGGACTGGAAAAGCTGTCAATTCTATTACGTTGCTCTGGTTGAAATATGAGGATACGAAGCAAAGAAGGGAGTTTAGAACAAATAAAACAGAGAGAAAATTTCCTGTTCTGTCCGCTCTTAAAAACTTCGTAAAATAAAACTTTTTATTTAGCAATCATTCAAAATAGAATTCTATAAAACATCCTTTAAGATAAATATTTTTCCTTCAATAATTTCGCTGAAAGTTACCAATATGAATCTACTGTAGACAGGGCTGGATTATGACCTAAGCAAAAAAGTAAAATGCCGAGTGTAGCTTCACAAAATGTTAAACTGGCCCTGACTGCAAAGAAATACATATTCCATATTTTGATATGTTGTAGATATTATTTTTTTAAAAAATTTAAATTCTGAGTTATGAAATAGTTATTTATGTACTTACCAAGGCATTAAAGTTGTACTTTTGTATCACGAATGTGGTGATTGGCAAATAACCACGTGAGTGATACAAAGTGCATAATGCTTATTATA
Source organism: Falagria sp. GC000072 (assembly GCA_030556245.1). Taxonomy (NCBI): domain Eukaryota; kingdom Metazoa; phylum Arthropoda; class Insecta; order Coleoptera; family Staphylinidae; genus Falagria; species Falagria sp. GC000072. The sequence goes on along the minus strand of JASKGN010007464.1, from coordinate 10,296 downwards.
TTTGTTCTGAAATCGCAAAAATATTGAAAAAAAAGCAGAAAGTACGAATGGAATTACGTTAAATGCAAAAGTGTCAAGTCCGTGCGGTCCGTGCAAGCTTAGAGGTTAGGAAGAATCAGGAAGAATGTTGTTTTGCTTGGCACAGCTCATACCGATACCGTGCTACCTCGGGTGGCGCTCAGATCGCACAACTTTAATGCCTAGGCATAGAAAAGCAATTTTAATGCCGATTTCGTAGCAGAACTTTAGTGCCGATTTCAGAAAACAATTTTTTGTTGTCCATAAAGCGGTCTTGTTATATAATTTCAAATCTGACCCATGCTAAAAAAATTTACTTCAATTAATAATAATAATAATAAAGTATTTATTTTTAATAATTAAGTATTTACAAAATATTTTAGTATTTATAGGTTGTGAAGTACATAATATTATTTTCTTTTAAAAGCAGTGTAATTTAGGTACGTGTATCTGTGTTTAAACTCTGCTCTTCTATGACTTTTCATTGAAAATAAATGATACAAAATGTTACGATATCACATCAAAATTGCATTATTAGTGAACTCAGTCTTTATGGGCAATTAACGTTACTAATTAACTTTGAAATTATGTTTACAGCTATATTGGTTTAGATCGTTTTCAATATTGTGAGATGACACCAAAGGGTACATCACTTGTAGCAGTAAAAGACAATAATATTATATATTTTCCTGATATTAAGACAGCTGCTAAACAAATAAAGGTCACAAGTGATGGAAAAGCTGGTGTCGTGTACAATGGAATACCTGATTGGGTTTATGAAGGTATACCTAACTATATTTTTTAATTAAATTTATCAAATATTATATATATATATATATATATATATAATCAGTACCCCTTTTACCGCTTAGGTGTCGGGGTCTATCAAATATTAACAATAAATTAATTTATATTTTTTCAGAGGAAGTAATATCTGGTGATTCTGCTCTTTGGATATCTCCAAAAGGAGATTACCTAGTCTACGCAAAATTTAACGACGAAAAAGTAAAAGAATTTACATATTTCACGTATGGTGAACCTGGAAATTTAAATGACCAATATCCAACTGAACATAATCTGAAATATCCTAAAGCAGGAACTGCAAATCCACAGTTTTCTTTGCATTCTTATGATTTTGCGTCAAAAAACACAGTAAATATAAAACTAAAATTAGATTCGCTAACTTCAGATAATTTTATACTATATAATGTGAAATGGAAAAACAACACCACAATTTTAGTTACTTATACGAATCGTTTGCAAGTTCTTGGGTTCTTGTCTAGTTGTAATGTGAAGACTGGAGATTGCGAAGAGGTAAAATCAAAAAACCACAAAGACTTGCAAATTTATATAAATTTTTAGTTACACAAATTTGAAGAAAACATTGGCTGGTTAGAACCATCACCTCCTCATCTCATGGGTGATAGTATCGTTCAAATAACTCAACAACAAGATTTCGATGCATTTCGAATCATGAACTCCGCATCGAATGTTAAAACAGTACAAATTGGCAATCGAATTATATCAAAAGCACATGGAATTGTGAATGTCACAATTTATTTTGAAGCTACAGAAAGTTCAAATCACTCTCAACAACATATTTATGCTCTTGACTTGAATTCAGAAAAATTGTCGTGTTATTCTTGCAGTTTTAATTTTTCGGGAGAAGTTTGCAAATATGCTCGAGCTGATTTTAGTTTACATATGAATTTCATGGCTAGAATATGTTTAGGACCTGGCCCAGCATATGTTGATATTGTCAATTTAAAAGAGGTATAATATTTTAAAATTATTCTACAATTCCTTGTTCTTAATAAAAAACTGATTTTAGAAACATTTATTCCATTGGGACAAAGTTGACAATTCCGAGTTACGTGAAAAACTAAAGAACAAAACAAAGCCAATAATTAAAGATTTGACTGTGGATATTCCCAATACTAGACATAGAGCAGCAGTACGTTTGTTACTGCCACCAAGTTTCAATCAAAATGAAACCAAAAAGTATCCCATGTTGGTGAACGTGTACGGAGGACCGAATTCCAACCAAATCAATGACGTTTATTCTATTGGTTTGTCGCATTTTCTTGTAACTAGTAGGAACTACATATATGCGTATATTGATGGTCGAGGGAGTGGAAAACGCGAAAAAAGTTTGATGTTTGCAGTGTATAAGAAACTGGGACAATACGAAATCGATGATCAAATCACAATTACAAAGTAAAACTAAAATAATTGGGTTTTAATTTTTAGTTATATGTTATTTTATTAATTAAATTTTTTCAGATGGTTACGAGACAATTTGAATTATATCGATGGAAATAAAATTGGAATTTGGGGATGGAGTTATGGTGGTTTTGCAACTGCATGGGCAATCTCAAAAGATGACAATTCTACTTTTAAATGTGGTGTTTCTGTTGCTCCCGTTACTAATTTTATTTATTATGGTAAGAATATATAAACACTTTTTAAATTTTATTTCTTAATTTTAATTCATATTTATTTTCAGATTCCATTTACACAGAAAGATATATGCGATTACCTACTACCAATGATAATCTTGTTGGATATAACAAAACAGATTTGACTCGAAGAGCGGAAACTTTTAGGAATAAAACTTTCCTTTTAGTACATGGTAATGCTGATGATAATGTCCATTATCAACAAGCTATGATGTTGGCAAGAGCTTTAGAAATTGCTGATGTGCCATTCCGACAAATTGTATGTTTAAACAATATGTTTTTGAATATTTTTATTAATTCCTTTTTATTTATTAATATTTAGAGTTATCCTGATGAAAGTCATAGCTTGGGGGGCGTTTTAAGACATTTGTATCATTCTTTAGACACTTACTGGAAAGAGAATTTTTCTGATGATATTACACCGTCACCATCAAATCGAGCAACAAATAGTGTGTATCGAGCTGTGCCATTTGTATTTGTAGTTGGTATTGTGTTACTTAACATATTTTTTAGATAAAATTTAGAATTGTTTTTGTGTGTTTTGTGTGTATCGCATCAATTGCTAAGATTAATAGCGACTAACAGACGCTTTTTGTAGGATAAGTAGATATCAATTGAAAAGAAGCTCACAATATTTAGAATTGTTGTAAATATAATTAATTTTATTGTAGTTTGAATAAATGTTTTATTAGAATTAACTTTGTATTAGGTATATTTTATAATAATATATGTGTGTATTTTACAGGTAGTAGCAGTGACTCTTCTTAATTGCTATAAAAATATTCTTTAGCAGAGATTGCTAATAAGTCAATCACGATCGGTTGGTTGATCACAAAATATTGTTAAAACGGCAGGTATCACTTACACTTATCCTACTAATTACAAACTTAATAGATATTACATGTTTATGTCTATTTCGTGAGGTGACAACAGGGGATTAATTACCGGTAAATGGCTAACCGTTGTCATTTTTTAATTTTTATGTATTGCACATTTATTGAAATTTAATTGTTCCTTATAAAATATATATTATTTGCACATATAAAAGTATTAACTATTACTTGTATTTCAAGTTAACAGGTCCTTAATAAAAATATTTATGAGTAAAAGAATATTTCAATAATTTTACATGTCCTAGGAGACAGTCTTTCGGAAATCAAGTTCAAGACAAAGTTCTCTTATATGAAAACCAGTAACGTTGCTAGCATAGACAAGGTCCCGGTCAGCTTAAACAACTGGGGCCCTTGTACTTTTGAAATATACCTAATATACTATCATTCTTCTCAATAATTTAGTTTTACGTTATAATTTCACGTTATTTAATTATTAAATTCTATTTTCATATATTTTTAATTCTGCTAAGACGAATTTTAATTGCCGGAGCAAACTTGATGGTTTGACAAGAGATTTGAAATACATATATGGAATTAATTTTGTTAGGACAGTTTAAGTTCATTTAATTTTTTTGTTAGCAGATTAACAACTGCACTAAAATCTCGTTCCACTATATACGAAAACGGTAAAGCAATAAATAATTTCTCACGGACCCCAAATTCTTCTTTCGGTTCACATGAACCTCTTCATCCCTGCATGATACAAAACGCCCTGCTCGCACTTAGGAATTAAAGCAATTTAAGAAACCAATTAAATTAATATAAATTAAGTTTTATCGATTATACTGTAATAGTTACTCTGCTTTAAATATAAATTATAATGTGTTCTTACAATATTTTGTAAACTGTATGAACAGATACAGATCGCACTAAGTGTGATCATTGCCCACCAAAGGTCGCATCTAGACTAATAAAATATTCCCTTGTCCCCAGTTGACTTGTAAGGCATTATTTCTTTCTCGGTGTTTTACAATAAAATCAGTGAGATTTTTAGAACGGCTGATTAAACGCCTAGTTCACAAATTGTTCTGTTCCGCGTTTCAAAAACGGCTTAAAAGACAATTTTCTCGTAGACCAGTAATCAATTTAACTTTTAAACGAGTGAACAAAAATAATTGAAATTTTGGATATTGCTAAATAATGAATCGCAAGATTTGACCATCCTTATAAAACGCAGTTTTGATAAGGGATAATTAACCCCACATTTTAAAATGGCAACCCCCACATATTTTAATTTTTCTTAAGGAGCAATATGCAAAGAAACAAATTGCCAAACACTAAGCAGTAGAAAAAACATGGTTCAAACTTTACTATCATTTGGGATTTTGCGACATAGAATGAAGGTGACAATTTAAATATCTATTCTGAAAATATATAAGCATTGCTTAAAAAATGAGATATCGATTCCTGGTTTTTGGAAATGAGTTTATTTTCTTGTAACCTTTTAAACAAGAAAAATTTCAATATTGATAACTATTTTTTAAAAATGGGCTCTTTATTTTCTCAACCCCTTTAGAAACTATCTTCGTAAAACACTAGAGTGTCTGTATACTCTGTATAGTGCCTATATACTGATCTTTTTGTTTTCAAATTATTTTTTTTGCCAGAAATTTATAATTCCTTGTTTTCGAATGAATTGAAATAACGAAGTCGGATTTTTCCAGTATGTTTCCTTTTATATTATAGGGGGCGAGCGTTGATCTATAAAGTTTGGAAACCGCCGATGTAGAAAAAACATCGTTCGGTTAAAAATTTAAAAATTTTCTTTACTCAATTTTATTTTCTGGTCTGTTCATATTTTGGTTATAGACAGATTTAAAATACATTGAACAAGTTTAACTAAAACAATTTTAATATTTCGTAGTTGGCTTTTATCACAGGTCAGTATGATGCAAATATTATTTAGGAAACTTCGTTAACTATGAATATGTCTTTTTACAAACTTTTAAATCACACCTATACTAAAGAAGTCACACTTCAAAATGATCGCTATTTTATTTAAATCCAATTTAATAATTAGACTTATTATAAAAATGGTTAATATTTTATTGCTGCATAGCATTTTTCTGGTAATAATTCCAACAAATCCCTATTAAAAAAAATCAGCATTGTCATTAAAGTTACTTAATCCCATTAAACTGGAATTATCAACAAGCATGCCTAAAGTGATTAGCATAAAATGATCGTTAAGCATTCATATACAATGTCATTACGCCTGGATTCATAGATACTTTGTCGGTTGTTCTTTTTTTGCCACACAAACAAGTAGTACCATAACAATTCGAACTAGAATGAATATTAAATGAGCTTTCGACGCTTTCATTTCCTAGTGGTTTCACTACCGATGTATGATTACATATACAAAGTGTTCTTTTTCATGAAGAACAATTTCTAAATTTTCTTTCTATACCAGTTCCTTAAGTTTATTAAAAATTCTGGAAACATTTCATACACACTCTATTTTATGCGCATCTATAATTCCAGAAATATCTCGGAAAACTGAGAGAATGAGATGACGGCGGTGGATAAGAAAAAGTGTGGAAAATTGTTATTGCAGTGAAGCCGTGGAGAATATTAATGCGTTTGTAATATTGCCGGAAGAACGATCCAAGCCAAAAGTCTACCAATATATTCCAAGGGTTTGCTTGATGGAGATGATCAGATCAGCTAACGCCAAGAAATGGAACAAAGTAAACCGACTTGAAAGAATTCGCAAATATGTATTAAGATTCAGAAGAAGATTTTAACTTTAATTACACTTTTTTTGTTCAGTCTTTAAAAATCTATTTAATAAAGAAATTTAATTGTAGTTTGTTTAAAGTTAAAAATTTCATCAAACTATAAAAATAACAAATTCTATTGTTTAATAACATTTAAAATCAAAATTTGTTTGTGGGTAAGTGAACGGCAGTTGTTGTTTAAGGAAAAATCCGCAAGGAGCGCGGCGCTCTCGCAGTCGTCCCGGCGGCAGCCCTGCTGCAGTAAACGGCCGGAGCCTGAGCGGTCTATATCAGGATAGGCGTCGCGACGCGCTGCCCCCGGTTGTACACAAGCCGAGAGCGCGCTCCCGCACTTAACTATTTATTCCGCGTAACTGTAAATAAAAAATACCTCAAGGAGTGTGAAGCGCCTTAGTGTCTATGATATCCTTTTGTTTTTGATTTTCCAACAAATATAACCAAAAGAAGAAGAAGCAAAAGAAAAAGACCTTGGTGATAATATTAATCATTGAAAATTAATTTTTGCGATTTGTATAACAAAAAGAAGTGAGAGAGAGTGACGATATGTCGCAGAGTGTATCGTCATCACACTTGTGCACGCGTGCTATCGAAGAAGTTGAGGGGGTTGTGTTTCAGCGGTTGGAACGTCATCAGCAGTTGGAAGAGGAGAATCATCGACATTGTAAGATTCAAGAGCGGAGGATTTTGAATTGAATTTTGCAGGTAATGAAAGTTTTACAGAAGGAACTTGGTTGGAAGAAAGTATCATCTATTCTATTGAATTGAAGTTTTGCTAATGGGGGGATTGGAGACAAGACAGGGAATGTTTCTGAGCAGGTGCCTTGATCACGAACGAACGCGGGAGCGACAAACAGGTTGCGGTCTTATCGTGAAGCTTTCTCACCGCCTACTTTAATATTCACCTATATGTTCAGATTTCTCTTGCAAGTTTAATGTAAAGAAAGGAAAATTTTAAATTAAAACTTTAAAAATTGATAAATTTTAGATGAATAATTCATAAAATCAGCGAGTCAAATAATTATTTCTTTGATTATATATTCAGCTACAATATTTTCTTATTAAAATTCAGTTCCAAGGGTGAAATTTTGGTCGAGCCAAGTAGATAAATAATCCCCAAGAAGTAAAAGATAATGTGGAGTTGTGGTTGAATGGGATACTAATGAGCTAAAGACGAAAAATTGCTTTCTATACGAATCGATAACTCTGAAGACTTCTTATACTCTTCAGAAAATCCTAATTTACCTTAAAGAATTATTTAATTCTTTAGGCATAATATGGTGGAGATTTTATTTCATAAAAACAATTTATCCTAAAGTAAAACTTATCTTAAATCAAAGAAATATAAAAAAATAGCAAAAAAGTCTTTAAGTGGATTCTTTTGATTTTCATCAGAGGGTTAAGTGATAGAAGGTTTCCTAATGATGCGTGTTAGTTAATGGTCAGTTAAGTTAGAATTAGAGTTTCTTTTTTATATCCGCTTTTAGTAACCATTTACTAATGAGGAAATTCTTATTCCACAAAATTGTCTTCAAAATAAAACATAATTAATGAAATTCTAATTCTTAAATTATTTCTTTCATTGTATCATTGTATCAAGATATATGAGTATCAAAATTGATATTAATGAGTGATATCTATCAATCAGAAAATAATCCTTTCTTGATCCTTTATTTTCTCAAATAAAAATACTTTAAGATAAGCAGTAGCAAAAGAAAAGCAAATACAGAGAAAGACAAACGAATATTAGTAGAAGAGCTTGGTGTTTTTATCACACACACGCAACGAATGTTCTAATGCAATTATAGGCCGATTTGCGCTCGAATTCCCATCGGCAAATTGAGGAATGAAGAAATATCGAAGAAATCCAACTCCTACTTAGATATAAAATATTATGAGATACGATCGGATGAGGGTAGGAAGTAATCCCATATCTTTCAAAAATCAATATTTTTATGTTTAAGGATAAAACTGCAATCGTGCTTTTTACAACCTAACCTAACTTTAGACACAATAAAAATAAATTTTTATGTACCACTTTCGTTTTCTTTTGAAATACATATGAAAATTTAAAATTTAATGAAAACCCATTTTTAAAATTTGCAATTTGGTTACCATGTAGTTGCATGCATAGAAAATAAAAATAGAAATAGAATGGATGCATTACCATTATCGTTCGTTATACCATGAAAAGAGCATTCGAGTTCTTTTATGAAAAGAAAACTTAAACAAGAAAATAGGTAGATTTATTCTACGTTGCAATTTGAAATAAAAATAAATCAAACTGCAGAAGAAAACAGAATTGTTCCATTAAGAAACCGAAAGTTTTGCGTTGAACTTTCATAAAGGAAGACTATCAAAATCAAATATAAATGATATTTTTCTTGACAACGAGTTCCAAAACAAACTTTTTATTTCTTAGATTTTTTAACCGATGCATCTTTTCTTTCTTGTTCGAGCACATCAAACTAATTTATTTTGAAATTTATAAATTTCCACCAACTGTTGTTAAACCGACTGTGAAATTAAAGAAAACCAAGAAGAAAGTAAATCTTGACGAATACTCACAGTATTAATTACTACATACAATGTTAAACCCTTAACTTAAGTAATTAGTTTTTACATTTGTGTTAATTAACTCGAAATTCTTGTAACTTATAGTTTTTCTATTTTACTTTCAAGGATTAAATAATTTTGGTAAACTTAAATAAAGGAACAATTTTCCTACATGAAAAATAAGTATAAAAGGAAATAAAAAGAAATCTATTTCGGATGGAATTCTATATCTTCCGATGTTGTTTTGATGCTACAAATATTTCGAATGGCCGGACATAAGCTCGCGATTCCAAGGCTTTGAGAGCTCAAATCCAACATCATTTCGGAGGTCCTTGCAGTCCCTCTAGTCATGGAAAACCAGGCAAACTATACAAACGCTGTGTCATTGCTTGCCAACGAGGTAGCCTAGCTCTTGTAACTCGCATTTTCCAGCTTCGGGTATTCTAATAGATGAGGTCAACATTTCCATAGAGATCGTGTCTGTTCTTCCTACTTCCTTACGTTGCTTACATTTTTCTTATCTTATCTTTGATTCTTTCTTTTTTAAGTATACTAATACAGTGATATCAAAATGTTTTTACCAATAAATAATTTACATATTAATAAAATTTGTATATTTGTATATATTGCTACAAAAACTACTTAATATCACGGTTAAAAAATTTAGTTTTGATAATAATTAATTACAATAATAAAATGCATATTTTCCCGTTCAAAAAAAGTAGTGAGAAAGTATTAAAATATATAAACTACAAATTAAAAGTAACAAAAACACAGAATACAATGTATTAGGGAAATTAAAATAACTAAATTGATCAATTAATAAATTAATTTTTGGGTGAAATTCTACATACTAAAAATAAATTAATTTAATTGCTAATTGTTATAATAAGGCTAGCTTTTAAAATAATCTTATTTTAATTCGAGATTCGATAGCGATATTCTAGACTATAGTTTTTAGATTTAAAGTAGAATTTTACTGTTCTGAATGTTTGTATGAAATTTGGCACATATATGAGAAACCAATTCTAGTTGTTCCCTTTAGATTTCTAGTTTTAGTCAAAAATGAAACAAAATGGCTGCCAAGTTATCTAAACAAGATATCAATTTGATTTCTGCAACAATTTTTAATATATCAACAAAAATAGTTATTTATTTACCAAAGCATTAAAGTTGCACTCACAAATGTGGTGATTATTTGCCGAGGCGTAGTAACTTTAATGCTGAGGTGCATATTTTATTTTTTCTGAAATCGCAAAAATATTGAAAAAAAGCAGAAAGTAGGAATGGAATTACTTTAAATTGCTTTAAATGCAAACGTGGTTGTCAATTCCGTGCGGTCCGTGCAACCTTAGAGGTTAGGAGGAATGTTGTTTTGACACAGCTCATACCGATACCGTGCTACGGCGGGTGGCGCTCAGATAGCGCAACTTTAAAGCCTAGGCAAAGAAAAGCAATTTTAATGCCGATTTCTGCTACGAAATCGGCATTGAAATTGAACTTCAGTGCCGATTTCAGAAAAATGAAATATAAAATATATGCAAACTAAACAGAATATACCCCTCGATACAAGTAGTCATTGTCAGAACTAATGTTTACTCTTACTTACTATTCTTTTCTAACGTTTTAAAG
>JASKGN010007462.1:0-17957 GCA_030556245.1 Falagria sp. GC000072 | reverse complement strand
TAGATTTTGATTTCTGGGAAGTGTTTATTAGGTGGATTGGTTTTATTTAACCAAAGTCCAAATTCGAATGAGTTTGCTCTGCATTATGTTCTATGTTCGTGTAAGTTCTGCAGTGTCATGGGAGCCGATCAGAGGCGATGAGAGCAAGAGAGCCAATTTCAATTATATCGCGATGCATGAAATTGCAATTTCGCGTATTACGTGGGGAGTACGCACGCATGCAGAGAGTATGGACCGACGTGTCCAATTTCATTAGCTTGCTCGTTTTCAATTACGCAATTATCTAAAACGACGCATATACCTTTGCATTGCATATCCACACGGGTATAATTCAATTTTATGGGGCTTAGTTAAAGGGAATTGTAGCTAGAATTCTAGATATTGCACACTTGCGTTTGTTAGCATTTCCTACAACCTTCAAGGTTAAGAGTTGAGAACATGATCACTTTGCTTGTTTCAATTCCAATCAGCGTTGTTGACATTTTACTTAATTTAATTTTTATTTTTAAATTACAAAAGATGCAATTTGGATAGCGTCATACGGATGGGTCTTAGAAGATTTGTCTGCTGTGCAAAAAGAAAATCTGTAAGAAGCTTAGTCTATTGATGGAATTCTAAACTGCGTATGAGGAAAGGAACTATTTGCTAAAACACTTCTCTCCTTTGAATGAATCAAAGGATGAGATGGAAGACGAGAACTGATGGCACAAACAAACGGTACGCGACGTTCTGAATATTCATCGGTGGATCCATCCGACTCCCCGGATTTACAACACACACCTTGGAAGAACTTAAACCGTTGCTACGCAGTCTATTGAGGAAGGATCTTTAGATTTGTATTATGCATACATTCCTATACAAATCACTCAACACCAAGTGTTCAAAAATTTTCTTAAACTTCTAAAATCTGCATATCCTCAACACCCAAATTTGTATTTGCAAAAATATTGCAGAATTTAGATTTTATAAATTGAAAATTCTAATATTTAACATTCGCCCAAGAAAATGACAACTGCAGATAGAGAAAACAGAAGATATTCAAATTTTGAAACTTCAACCCTTGTAATACCATCTGCGGTATGTTTCCATTCCATGAGCGCGAGGATTTCGGACTGCATTATCCAAGCTGCGATTATTTGTCCGTATATAGCCCGATTTGTCGTCCTTCTTGCGGATTATGCCGAGTTTCGAGTCTCGCTCATGTTTCATTTATCACATCACATGCCGTCGCAACATGTTGCGTTACGTTCCATGTGCCCTGTCTTCTTCGCACCAGGTTTTGGTTGCGAGGAACACGGAACAAGAACGACAGCAGCACCAGCAGCAGTGAGCAGTTATTAATATTTTTTATGCAAATCCGCAGCAGGCACATCGGCACTTCATTCAAACACACATTTCACACAATGGAATACTGACGGTGATTGGTGTGAGGTGCCACTGAATGTGCTTTATGATATGGAATTGGGGATTTCACCAAGAATAGTAAACTCAACTGTGGTATACTGGGAAGTAAATCAAAACCGACGAAACCGAAACCTATATCGAATGCGTGAATCTTTATCCGAATTCACAACCGAGCAGTGATTATAATAACATGGTGACGATGGCGGATGACAACATTGGATTTTGGGTAAATAGGGAACAACAGCTGTGGTGAATGGTAACATTTTGGAGATACTGCTGGTAATTAATTTCTAAATGGAAATGTTACACTGTTCCCTGTTTCCCTAAATCTTAAGACCTATCCGACCACTAAAAGTGAGTTAATTATTGCCATTAGATCCCAAATTAGGTGTTAGAACGCAATAGAATAGTAAATTCCATCAAATTTTGAAAAGTTGCCAAAGGTTTTATGTAAATCTGCTCTTGAAGGAATACGATTTAAACCTATAGCTTTTTCGCACACAAGCTGTAACCTAAGAAAGATATAAATCTGATACAACGAATGCAAATGTAAATATTTCTAAAGCGTTTTAAGCCGCTCTCGATGTAGTTGAGGTACCCGTAGCGTATCCCAGTAAAACTCAAAAGTACACAAAAGCGATTTTATGCCTTTCCTATACTCTGAACATTTCTATTTCTTCTTCTCGTTTTGTTGGCACTGTCGGGATACCTCTACCTCTAAATTCCCCCAACCCAGTTCTTTAGCTTTACCCATTCCCTCTACCTATTCCATTGTTATATTAACGTTTTCCTTGCCTTCTTTCCCTGAAGGAATACTGGGATATATATAAATACACTGGAAGCAAATAGGAAATTTCCCTTTACCTCTCCCCTTTTACGACCTCACATTTCTGTTTTCCTTTTTTACCTATACGACCATTCCATTTTGCCATCTCGACACTGGAAACGTTTCGAGATCTATCTAACCTTGCCAGGGTCGGATGGGTCCCCAAAACATTTTCCTTTTTATATAGCAATAACAGCATATAAAGGAATATAGGGAAATATTCATGCATGAGTATATCGCTAAATGTTATATTTTCAGAGGGACTATGCGAGATGAGGGAGGACAACGCAAAGAATAAATATAATCTAATGTCTTATGGGCTGCTGGCATGGGTAGTGAACCGAGAGTGCTGTGCGGGGCGCTTTCGTTTTTTGCGTTTTACTGCCCAGTGAAGGAGCGAGCAACTGACCATCGCGATTTTTTTATGTCCAAGATTGCTGCCGCTGCTTCGACTATACGCACTTAACGGGTGAGTGGAGAGTGAGCTTCAAAAGAGATGAGGGGTTATTTTATTGCTGATGGTGCACGTTTGTGATTTCTTTGCGTTCTAAAGGATTTTCCTTCAAATGGTTTTATACTAAGTGATACGGATATGTTTTTAAAATTCAGCTTCCACTCCCTATATGAAGAAAGAAATGAAGATTAGCTAGCCTAGCCCTTACTTAGAAGAGATCTAGATGATAACCTTCCCTATTGTCTAATACCCATTGTCTATTGTCTAAATCCGCATGTTGTATTTTGAAAGTGCACGTGCGGTCAAACATCATCCCGTTCATCCCTTTTTGCATTTTCATGCATCACGTCTCCTATCTCCCTCTTTCAACTTATTCAAAGCTTTAACTAACTCGTTTCGAGTACGCGAAGATTGCAATTCAATAGTGATGTGAGGTCTAGCCCATGAAAAGGTATAATTAATGTTACCCACAGAGAACTTCGAACTCTGCGAGCTAACATTTTCCTTTCGCACCCTCATCTCAGTAGCGGGTGTAAGACAGGCCCACACTGTGCCGTGTGTCGCTTTGTCAATTCTGACTAATGGTCAAACGTGGATTAAGCGATAAGGAAATCTATTAAGACTGCTCGTTTTCCTCATTCGAGAGGGTGCCACACCATACTCAGCGTATAAAAGTGTCTGAAAGTATACTGACTTCTGTCTAGACTACATACACTTTTAGACGGTTTAATTCGATTTATCAAATTTATCGAAACGGCTTTACCATTGTAAGCACGACCCTTTGATCAACACAAGTCATTAGTCAATGACTACTGAAAATTTTTAGAAAGAAGTTTAAATTTTGAAAATTTAGATTACATTCTAACAAGTTTAACCCTTGGAGGTTATTACCTTGCCTATGGCAATTTTGGATGAGACATAAGACACTTGAAAAATACATCTAAACGGGAGGAAATTAAAAATTACGCTGCTCTTTGACAAATTACCCCGCGCACGCTTGACTTATCACCACGTCTTTTCATGTTCAGCTTGTTGCAACTTTTTTCTGTTTGGAGACTGCAGTAATGGCTAAAATGCAGGAAGCTTTGTAACTAACGTCCGGTTATCATCCACGCTAAATTTGATACTGGTTGTGATCGAAAAGTTGAAAATTCATATAAATTTCAAAGACATTGTAACTTTAGTGATGACATTCATTTGTAACGAACAGTTTGAGCAGATAAACCCACTTCTGTACAAGGACTTAAATTAAGAATCGAGTTAATCCAGCAGAAAATTACTATAGAAAATACTTGGATACTTGGCTTTCTATCAAGGCAAGTTATCTTTGTTTGGAGTCTTCCTTTGCTCTTTTCGAGTGAGTCTTTGCCCACCGGAATTTCGATGATGGTCTATTTTCTTCTTTTCCTGGGGGCAATCATATTGGGTAAGTAACTTTTCGAGTGGCAATTACCAACTCAGATAGGACTACGAATTACTCTTTCTTCTCCCTACTCAAATTATCTACCCCCATATTTCGCTTATCTATGAGTGGGATCAAAAGTGATTACAATGACTTTCACTTTGTGCTTATTATCTTAATAATAAAAACGAAAAAACTGATAACAAAAAGAAAATTGTAACATTTCTAAAAGCATTTTGAGGGGTTGTAGTAGGGCTAAACATTTCGTTTATTTTTGTAGCATCATCAGACAATAGTTTTAGAGGTGTAGAACTTGAACACATACGGAAACAGAACCGGAGGGTTAGAAAATTGGCAAACTTTAATTGGTTTTGCTATAAGGTGTGAGAGAATGCTACAATAGAAGTGCCGAATGGTCCAATATAGATGATCTGAAGTGGTCCCTATGGACATGAACTGCCCAAAACCTAAACTACTTTCATAACAACTTCCCTACTATGTATTCGATTTTATTATACCAATTTATTTATTATGGTTTTATTATAATTGTGTATAAGTTTCCAAATTTCTAAATGAAGTCGTAATTTCTGGTAGTTTTCGCTTAATTATTCTTTGTGTACTTCGCATTCAGATTGCGTGTCTTGAAGATAACTCACGTCTACTTCACAAGTTGCACTGCACTACTATCTCATGCAACAGACCAGCCGGAAGATAGAATACCACGTTTGGGGCAGTCGTGCTCGCGCGCCTTAAATTGATTAAGTCGACGACATGGCGTGAATTAGAATTAGGGGTTATAGTGTCGCCTGCTACCTAATTAATCTATTAGGAGCTTTCAACTCGACGCTTGGTACAAAGAAAAACTACTAAATTCCTTACTCATAACTATAAATTCTAAAATTACAACAACAACAAATAAACTTCTTTCGTATTTTTTTGTCTTTTTCGTAAAAGTGGGTGCGAGGTATAAAATGGAATTAATTTAGGACCACCCCCTCAGTAATTAACAACGAATGCAAACCATCTAAATGTGCTGATTAAAAAATGGCCCCGCATTGTAACGACCTGACCAAACAATGAGAACAATGACTGAACGGTCAAAAACGGTCACACTCTGGCGAGTTCTGGATGCGATGATGAGAAACGAGAAACTGGTGTATTATAGCCATACAGCATGGAAACAAATACAAGAAGCAATGAGTTAACAAGCCGCGAATGGCACGCATGAAAATGGTAAAAAGCAACAAGAAGTAATAACATGCGTGAAGTGGAAAGGTGCAGTAGGTGGTAACTAAATGGTACAAGTACCAACAAGCCTTTCGTTCTGACAATAGGTGATTTGAATTTATTATTTTCCTACTCTCATCTCTAATTCGTTCGTTCATTCATTGTATTCATATTTTGTTTTCGTTCCATTTACTTCATTTCTCATTGGTAAAAGTCATAATCACCGGAACTCGTTGGTTCGGTGTAGGTGAATATTCTCATCACGAGAGTTCAAATCGACTTAGTCATTTTGGGTGAGAACACGAGGGAGAAAAAACGGAAACATAAAAAGAAGTCAAATTAATATTGATGTGTTGATATGATATCGGCGCCATTGGATCGGGGATAATTTAGTTAATTAATTCTAATTATGTGTTTATTGGCAGCATGGAATGGCGCCAATCAGGCGATAGGGTGATAATTCTAACCATAAATTGTCGCACTAATTTGCACTGATACTTCTTTTATTAGGACATTGATCAGGCACGTCTCTGGGAAATTCGCAAAGAAAAAATGTAAAAATGTATCCTACCTTTTAGTTGAAAAGTTGGAATGGCAATCTATTGGTAGTTGAATCTATGGTAATCTGAAACAAGAAATGATGCACTGTTATATTGAGTTCATACAAAAATATTAATGTAGGAATAATTGGACTAAAAGTTTTTCTAAAATAAAATCTAAAACAACCCTCTTATTGTATTAAATTACAGTAACGTTTCTTGTGATAAATCTTCGTTGAAAAAAGAATCCTAAAATAAATCAATGGCGCAGTGCAGTGACGAATCGTGCCAAATGGGCCTTATGATTAAAGTAATAACGGAAAAACGGACTTCCGGCGCGTAGTTCGAACATCTTCGAAGGCCTCAGCTTCTTAGGATAAATCTTCTTTTTTACCTCGCACGGGATATTTCAGCGGCATATCTATAATTCATACAGGATTAAGGATCCACCACAGCTCTCCACTACATCATTGCTGTAGATACAAAAATACTAAGTCAAAGGAACGATGAATTAAAGCAGGACATTCATTTCTGTAATGGATATGAAGCGCTTTTTCCGTGTCAACATTCATCTCTTTTCTTTGCGCTGATGGAAATATATCATGCCTTCGAGTAGGGAAAATGTCCACAAAGTAAAAACTGTGTCTCTTCATAAATATATTTATATCTGTATCCAGTTAATATATCAAATTTTATTTCACATCAAAGCGTCTCGAACATGAAATAAATTTTATATTAAATTTAAAAACATTAATAAATAATTTTTATTTATTTTTTGTTCTAGATTATTTCTTAAGGATTGAGGGAAGGGTTAATATTTCTGGGTTTAGTTTAGCCTTAGGTTTTTGGTTTACCTTCAGTACGAATCGGATAGCTTAAGCGCTAAAACATTTTCGGTTAATTAAATTTATACGCATCTGGTGGTAAATTAAACTCGAATAGGAAACGTTAGAATATTGCATTTAATTTTATTTTACTTGACGTTTTCGCCGCGTACGGGAGATCTGCGTAGAGGTAAATTCCAACCAGCAAGCAGCGAGTGTGCTTGCTCGCCATGCTGGAGAAGTTAATTAGTTCATTTCTCATTTCGCGCTTGTGCATATAGATAGACCAAAAGCCTTTCTCTATATCCGCATTTGGAGTGTTTCTAATAGTAATGCTAACCTAACTTGACTCAAAATAAAATTTTTAAAAAATCTAGATTTTAATCCAAATAAAAAATTTTAAAATTTACGAAAATATCTACCAAGAATAAATTAACGATTCTATCTAAATTCAACAAATTCTAATTAATGTTAGTCTTAGGATAATATTTACTTTAGAAAATCACTCGAATTACTTTTGTTTCCCTATGGAAAACACCATTTCCCGTAAAAATATTGTTTTTAGACATTATTAACTCAGATATATCTCAGTTTCCATTAAACACACACAAAGACATTACAGCAAGTGCAGTTAAAGTTAGAGAAATCCTGTATTCCCTAGTGAGGCAAGAGTGTCGTATGCAGATGACAAAGGACCCACGAACTCTTCGTTCCCCGTGAGAGCACGTCGCCTCGTATACAAGTCGAACACGTCGGATGCAAACACACTGACACATGCAAAGATAGATAGAAACACCCATGTAAACATACTCGTAGATACGAATTCGAATGCCACCTTCGAAATGTGTAAGTGTATCAGTAGGAAAAGCATCCACACCTATGTCATCCCATGTCCTGTGCAAGGACAAACTCGAGCGATACTTAGACTTCCATTTGCATACACTCACACATGCATATTCGCATTCATTCGATTCTGTTCGCGTGCGTCCTTGCCGAAATAAGTACGTGCAAGGAACAAGCCGGTCGGTCGGTTGGGATATAGCTCAGTTTCGAGTTCGTTCTATCCGGGCTCAGAATGTCTAACTCACTGGATTGCTTAGTCGAACAGGATGATAGTTGGAAATTCAAGGTGGGATTCGTTGGAATTGCTAGGATCGTAAGGACATCGAATACTGTCGTAAACAGATCGTGTCTTCTATAAACTACGTTTTTAACTTGGGTAGCAAAACTGAGAGATGTAAAAAAAAAAAGAAAAAAGAAAGAAGAGAGTAGGAAAAGGAAGAATCCTGTATCAAAGAGTATTATACACATGATGCATATCTAACGGTATCCTTTTACATATATTGTAAGGAGATCAAGAATCTTTAAGTTAAATCCGATCTGATCCTGTTTCAAGTTGCTATGCTTCGACTCATCCACCCACGAAAATGCTATTGTAATGCTATTGTAATATAAGATAGAAACTGCTTGGAATTACGATCTTGTACCTTTCGAGGATTTAAACTAAAATAAAATTTACTAAGTTATTTAATTTATGCTTTGAGTCACCCTTTTAATTATGCCGGTGGTGATACCCAAAGTCTTGTTTTAACTGTCTCATTAGCATAGAGTTCAATAGAGGGTTAATGTTAAACCCATGTTGTACCCTAAACACATTTCTTTCTTTAATGTGTTCAATTATTAATGATTGAGACGTTTCAAAGGCTCAACTGTAATCTTCTTTAGTTTTGTCCATTCTATTATTTCCTTTCTACTCCTGGTCTAATTACATATTTATTTATTCATCACTTATTTAGTTTAGAATTGTCAACGTTTTAAATAACACCCTGTTTGTTTCATTCAGGAAATAGTGGTACCCTCGCCTGGATAAAAATAAATGTAACATTTTAATTTAATTGTTTTAATTGACTGACTGGTCTTAATTTGCATTTACATCTTTAGTCAATAAAAGATAATTGATTCTGATCATTCTAAAATATTAATTATTCATAAACACAAAGAAGAAATCCAAACGACTCATTAAGATAAAACAAAAACGAAAGATATACAGTTGACAAACAAATAATTGCCTTTTATCTTACATTGAGCTACGGAACTATCCTTTGAATTAAACTCAGATTACAATTAAAATTTTCCTATCAGGAGGTTCACCCTCCGTGCACCATTTTTTATTCGTTTCCTTTTCCTTTTTATATATTACAAACACACCGAGAATAAACAAAGAATAATTTTCTAGTCTTTTAATCTTCTTTCTAATATTCCCAACTCGAACTCGACTCAACAGCTACTACGGTTACAGGAACAACCACTGCTCCCGTTCATGTTGCTCTTCTTCCATGGCAATAGCAACAGTGGACGAAAAGGAGGACGAGGACGCCGAAGCGCAAAAAAGCTTTGTACTAAATTAAACAGAAGTGCTTGTTTGAATGTAGTACACTGGCGGGCACTGCAAAGTATAAAGTAAATCTATGTACGGGCGGCACAAAGCACCAGAGTAAATGAACGAGAACACGGAGGACGCGCATCGAGCCGCCAAAAAGAAGAAGAAGAAACCTAACAAAAAGTGAAGCTGTTGGGCGGTTGGAAATTAATTAGACGTACAATATCGATTCGTTTATTTTCACTTGTTTTTCGTTTTTCTGTTTGTCTTTTTTTGATATTCACAAATTTTCTTAGAAAAAGGCAATGTTTTCAAATTAATATTAAGAACGAAATTAATTCATTATATTATGAGTTTCGTGATTAATAATAATGCGGGCATGTTCCAGCTGATTTGCATACGCAATTACTACTCGGATTTTGATTAATTACAGATGTAGAAACTTCATACAAATTGAGTCCCACGCTTGAAGTTACTTGTTCGCACAAGTCACTAAAACAAAACAAATAAACTAAGAGGAAAAAAGAAAATGTGGCTTTATAAAGATGATATAAAAATGCCTAAAGAGTTAAATAATTTGCGTCTGCATTATGTGGGCGTGAGATATATGCACTGGGAATTTTATTTTATGCCTGACGAGATAAAAATTTCACCTTGGTTAAATATTGTTAATTATTCTGTTTTAAATATCAATTTATAAAGTCAGAGTAAGAGTTGATTTTTATTTTTAACTACAAAAAATAATTATTAAAAAAATACTAATGAATAATCAAGAGTAACCAATAAGATTTGGCTTCAACATATTTTCGGCGATGTGAAATACGCTGGTGATTATTAATCGCCCGTCATTTAACAGCCGACAGAAATTGTTGCTAATTGGACGAATTTATTATTCAAATCTACGCAACGCGACGTCTTGATTAATTACCTTCTTTTTTCATGGCATCTTATAGGGGAGATCACTCCTCAGTTCGTTGTTGTTCAGTTGAAAATTATGAATTTCGCGTATCAATTTGTTATAGTATCAATTTTAATGTCAAAAGAGAAAAGAGAGATGAAGAAATCTTATAAAATTTTTGAATTATCATCCGTGAAAGGTTTAACATTAGTAAGTGATATTGATTTATTAATTTAGATATTAATGTATGACTCAATTCCTAGACACGAATAATATTTTATAGTTGAAGTCTTAATTAAGAGATTAATTTAATGATACATAATGCATAAAGTAGAAAATTTTTAAAAACTATGCATCTAGAAAATTTTAAATTTAAATATTCCATTAAAACTAAAATATAATTATGCAAAATAAAACAAGGATGAATTTATAATAACTCAAAGATATTACAGCAGCGCTAGAATGAATATTCTTGGATGCATAAATAATAAAAATAGTTCAAAATATTTCCCTTGTAAATATCTGTGTAATATATCTAAATATAGAATAATATGGATTCCAGGTAAAATGCACCGTTAAAAACTCAAAAATCCTATAGTGTTTACCTCCACTCATAACTTTAACGATATTCCAAGTATGATGCACCATTGTTGCATGTTCTATATTTGCATAAATTGAACACGCTAAAATTTTGAAAGCATATTTCACTCAATTTTTCATTAAAATGCCATCAAAATTAAAAGCTTTCTCTGAAAAACTCTTCATAAAAATTTATAGTAGGCAACTACCGATACCCTCGTCAGTCACTGTTTTGAAAATAATAATCACAATAGAAAGAAAAATAATCTGATCAATAGCCAATTTATTGACGTTGGTGTTGGTAACTATAAATATTATGAAGGTCAAATGGACCATGGAGTGGACACCAATTGGCATAAAGTTTTAATGAGCCTTGCACACCTAACCCATTACAATTCGCTTTGTCATTTCCTAGTACTCAAGCTTTCAGTTCCCTACTTCATTTCATGTAACTAATTTGTTATTATTTTGTTATTTCTCGTTATACCTTTCATTTGTCGCATGTTACATAGTCATAATACATCTCATTTAATCTGATAAACTGTAACTTCCTATAAAGTCTAAAAATAAATTTTTTAAATTTAAAATTGTAAGAAAGAATTTTAGTACGAAAATATGAAAATTTATTATTTGAGGTGAGGTTCATGCTAAAATCAGTATGTAATCCTCCCCAATGGCACTTGTCGCCTTGCTTCTGAAGACGACATCGGAGATTGACGAATAATAATCGAAAAGCGGTTGGTGGATGAGACGAGAATCTCAACTTGAATATGATCCAAAGTCGTCAGCTCAACCCGGTTTTTCTCTCTGGTGGGTTTCGTAATACGAACCGATTGAATATTATATTGTGCAAGGCTGGAGATTGAACGTCCCACAAACTCATTGTGGGCAACTGACACCCGTTCACACTTTTACAATTCACTCAGTGATTTCTCAACCAATCAATTGAATTTTTACAAATTTGGCGAATTTTTAAACTTCCAAATTTATATTAGTATGTGATTTGATTCTAAGCTCTACCTCAACCATCTAGTATATTAAAATATCATCCCCATATGTCACCACTTTACACTTGAAGTGAGATTTTCCGATCAACGAACAATCCTCTTCAATTCGTTTTTTTTTCTCGAGATCGAACGCATCTTGCGAAGAAGGAAATAATAACTGGGCATATTTTCCCTTTTCCATATCAATTCACAATTTCAATCATTTCAATTTGAAACCTCCGTTTTCTATCACAGGTTGGCAGTTCGAGGGTGAATATGACGTTTTTGCAATGCAGTGCATTGTGCGCAAAACTGGCCGACCGGCAAACGTGATGGCATCATCATCGGCAGCATCCCACAAAGCGGAAGATATAAAGCAACCGCGCAACCAAACGTCACCAAACGGATATATCGAGTGACAGCGGGCGGCAGCAATAAAGATTCTGCCTTTTCCGCTCTTTAAAATGCTTGCTTTTCCCTTTGATCCAAAAACCTCACATATTCTCGGAAATTTCTCTTTTCCAGAAACGGAAGTCATCGTTAGATTTACAGGATATTTGAGGTTAAGATCATAGAAAATTTTAAATTTTTGAATTCTCTCTTGAATTAAATTAGACGACATTTACACCAACTGATGGATCTAACAATGTTAACCTAAATACCCTTTTAAACTATTGTATCCTTGAAAAGGACAATGGAACCGAAAGCGTCTATTAATTTTATCTCCCGAGTAGAACATTATCATCAGCGAACGCGAAGTCTTTTAATCTAACGATTCAGAAGGCTGCGAGACGTCCCAAGAGGCGGCAAAAATATCCGCAGGTTTCACAGCAGGAAGGACAAAGGATGGCAACATATTTAAGCTAGTCGTGTTATCGGCCCGTGCTGCCGGTGCGGAATATGTTAAGATAACGGTCTGGGCCAAGAGGCGCCCGGGTGTAACATAACACTAAAGCGAACGTGTTTTGAACCTATCTTACTATAGGGTTACCAACTTCTAAGCTATTGCAAATTAAAATTTATTAAATTTATTATCACTACTCACCATATACTCCTCGATATCCTTACAATATATATTTTAAAACCTGTACTTGCATAATTTTAAATAACTTTTATTAGGGACTACTTCTAGTAACATTTATTGACTTTTAGTAACTTCCCTAAAAGTGGTAACCCTAAGTACTAGAAACCTGTAACCATTAGAAGAAAATAAGGAGTATTATATTTTTTAGTGGACACAAACACAACTTAAATTTTCCATTTTACATTCAACGTTTTATGTACTTTAGCTAGTAATACAGTGTTATCTCTAATCACCGTTTTAATGTAGTCCCTTTGAATTTGAATTTGCATAAGGTCACAGTGTACCTGGCAAAGTCACCTAGTCCCATGAGCAAAAGAAATTAACATAAGGTGTAATTTTAGAAATTAAAATTCAACATCGGTAGCTGGTTCAGCTCACCCCGAATTATATTACTGGGCAGAAATTAATTCCAGGACGTGAATGCAATGATAAGACTCAAATAAAAGATAGCAAGAGTTACTTGCTATTTGTTGAAAATTGTTTCACTTTGTAATGATTTTTAATGATGTAGAAATAAAAGTGAAACAATTCAAGTTTATATTCTTGTACAAGTTAGTTTTCGAGATTATGCATAACGGAAAGAACTTCAAATAGGAAGAAGTATATAATTAAAGTTATAATTATAATGTTTGGTGTTTGAATGTATAATAAAGCAGGTGGGAATTAAATTTATCTGATGATGTAGATTATGAATTTCGTAATCGTTTTGACTTTGGATAAAATTTAAATATTGTAATTACAAATTGAATTTCTGGAAGGACGAAATAAAATGAACTAACTATCCAATTATTCCCCTCAAAATCATCTTTTACCTCAAGTTATCTCAAGGGTATAACAAGCAGCTATCCAGCCATCTTTCGCATTGTTACCCCTACCGTTTGTTAACTCCCCTAGTCATCTCTGGACTACTACTCTTTACCCTTTTCCCGTTCGAGCCGATATCCTAAGGCAACAACTTTACACTTTACACAGCGTGTGGTGATACCTAGACTAAAACCTTCCTGCTAATTCCCATCCATTCCCAGTATTCGTATTCATCGTCGTGGATGTTATGCGGGACATAATAAAACAGACACTAAATAAGAGCCCCGCGCGTCGTAACGACACATAAAGACCACCATTACCGGTCTAATAAGGGGGGAGGGTTTTAACTACTGGTTCAGTTCATTCCGTTCGTCTCAACACTATATCCTACTATTCTCGACTCCATTACGAAACAACGACTCTAGAGTAAAGTAGAGCCGTTGTTACCCTTTCGTATGTAATCGTATACTACATCCCCCCAACCACCTTCCAATGTACTGAACCTCTTCCATACCTTCAATGTTTCAAGATGGCACCTATCCTACTATTACATCCCTATTTTATGTTCAATGTTTTACTTAACTATTCATTTCAGAGTGATACCTGTTATCACCAACGCCAAAACTTAATTTTGAAGTTTTGCAACTTGTCATTAACCTTACACGTTTCTAAAATCTCTAACTTTTTATAGGTTACAATAAGCTATGTAATAAAAGCAATCGAAACAAATCGAGTCAAAAAAGTAATGGTGTTACTTCTCATTTTCAAGTTCAACCCTTGAACGAACACAGAAGCTTCTTTCGTCTTCTCGGATAATTGAAGCCGTAAAAGTAATGGACGCATTAGCATCGCGTTCATCTGAAGAAGAAGAATTAAAGTGGCAGCTTTGAGAGCGAACGTTCTTAGAACGTTTGTTATGTTTATGTCCGATTTAAGCTCATTGCAGATAACGTCTGAACGGTCTCGTCTTTGACAGTTTTACAAGATGGCGCCTCGTGGAGTTAAGCTTATGATTGAATTTTTTCAATTAAAGATTTCGTGTTGTGGCCCATTAAGCGAATCGTTTCACCTCAAAATTCCTCGATAAAGTTAATGTCTCATTTATTTCTTCCGTTCGTTTGAGTTCGAAGCTGTGCAGCGCAGCTTCCATTCTCGGCTGTTATCAGCGAATAGAGATAACGCTACACGACAGGGCAATTAAGCACCTGAACGGATTTCGGTTCATCTAATTTTAGGTTTCGATGGTTTCAATAAGTCTCTTTCTCGGTTCTCGAATTGGTACTGTGCTTCCGAGCATTACGACTTAAGTAAGTTATGCGCGATACATTACTCGTACTAAACTGGTAGGTAGCAACGTTAAGTGGTATTAGATGTTGAGCTAGCTGTAGGTTGAAAATGATTGCATGCACTTAATAACTATTAAAGGATGCTACTACTTTTGATTGACTTTTATTTTAATGGTTTTTCAACTACTGAGTATCTATTACTTATTAGTATTACTTTAGTAGACGAATTCGAATTTTTAAGTTGAAAGAACAGTGAAAGGTAAAACGAAGCGAGTAGTTCTAGTAATTGTCAGATATTAGAAATAAATGTATAAAGTGCAATAAATTAATGATTAAACGACTAAATGGCAAATTCCAGAGTTAACTGCGCGTCGATGATCACGACTTCGAGCTGTAGATGGCATTCCGACATCGCTCGATATATTGGCATCCATCTTGTCGACCGTGTGCCTTCGAGATGCTCCGATAATTGTGACTTAACGATGCCACGCTTTGTTTCGACGCTATTACCGCGCGCGTGCAATACCGTTAATTTCTCAATTATATTTCAACGATTCCAATACTTGACACTAGAGCTTTGCATCTTTTAATTTATCCGCATTACAATAAGGAAATGAAAAGCTGACTCGAAATAGCCTCGTGATTATAATAAGTATGGGAAATCAAGGAATTGCGAAATTACAAAGAAGATCTCATCATTTTTCAAGATTACAAAGACGACATTCGCATGTCATCCTTTTAGGTTCGTTTGCGTGAATACGACCAACTCCTTCTGCCTTCTAATCAACCGAGACGTGGTGGGCAGAATTAATCTGTTCCTGTCGTCTGATTCGAATTCGTTTTAGCTTCGATTTACTTCGAATAATTGTCGCTATTCTCTGCTTGATTGCCTCGTTCGTACGTAGGATGTTAACTGATTAAAATTAACAATAACCCTCATTTCCTGCATAATGACTTTGAAATATGTTTAAGAAGCAAAAGAAAACGAAATCTAATAAGGCAACCCTTAGAACGATTTCTAAGAAAAAGCAACAGTTTTGCAACATATTCATTAAACTTTGCACGTTCCGACTTGAAATAATGAAGCACAAAGGCATAAAACAAGAACTTTTCCTCTATTCCTTTGTCCCCCCTTTACCACCCTCGACTATAAACTTTGTATAATAATATTTCCTTCTCATATCAAAGTTTCCTCCATTCCATCATACTCGTATCTAAACTACAACGAGAAAAAGTTTTGATTAAAACCGACAATTTGTTTGCGAGCAAGAAGAGAGCTTCAACTTAGTTCGTTCACACACGCATCGCAATTATTAATTAATGTTTAGCGATGAATCAATTAATCTAATCGTCGCATCAAGATGACTAATGAATACTGACGAGCGCAAAGTACTCCTACACAAATATGTAAGTATCGGAATGGTATAGAATCCAAGTTATTTTACAGGATTCTAGTTTATGAACTTCGCCTAGATTTATTTCAGTTTATGTAGTATAAGCGAAGTTAGTTTTGTTGTTGTTGATGATGATGATTTATTGCTACTAACTTCTAACTTCCTACTTGATAATCATTTCCGCGCAGGTTTGATTTAGTTTAACGGAACTTTTTAAAAATTTCAACGACATATTTATGAATAAATTAAATGAAATTAAATAAGATTATACACTAATAGATGTAATAAATAATAATTTGAATATGATTCGACTACTTAAACATGATACTTTTCCTAGTTTATAACGGTTTGCATATAATTCAAATTCATGAACTAATTTAATTTATTTATTTGCATAAAATCGTTAAATTGAATTCGAAATGAAATTGCATGGAATTTCACTTAAGTGCTAATTACAAAAAGCAAAAAACACATAAAACCAATTGAGTTACGTGGTAACCTAGCAATGAGGATGAGGCTTAACGTGTGTATTTTAATTTACACTTTTTAATGCAATTTAAAATTACAGTTACAACGGTCCGTATGTGAGTTGTAATCATGTTAAACATTTAAAAGTTATTCCAGCACGTTTGAACGAATTTTGAAATTTAAGTTGCAGGATTCTATTCTATTGTTACATATTGTACCTATATACAGTGTGTTTAAATCTTATCCATTTAGAATGCAAGTGTTAATATGACAAATTCCCAAGAATGCATGTCTCACTTTTATTTTCTTTTTTTATTTCTTTTCGATTTCGAACTTGTCTGCTTCCTGAGGTGTTAAAACGCCGTTGGTTTGTCTCTTAGCGTGGTAATACAAATTGAACGTTAACTGAGACAAACAAGAACCAAGTAACTAACAACTTACATCATGTATGCATTCGATGCATTACTCATTCTTTAAAATTTCACATTTTCTGAAAATAACTCACTTTCTAAGAAAATACTCCTGCATCGTTAATTAAAATGTCACAATTTTTTTTCTCATTCACTGTTAACATCCCACTAATTAATTTCTCTAATAAAGTTGAAAATTTGAATTTCCAACCAAAAATCAGAATGTGAAATCTAAGAAATAAAAGAGTTGAAATTAAAAAAATAAAATAAAAGAATGGGAACGGTAGCACCACCAAAACGACACTTGCTGCGGGCGTCATTCGAACAGGACCACACATCGTGGAGGACCAAAAGAAGAAGACACACGGCGACGTGTGCTTTTATTAATAGCCGAAAATATGCGGTCGTGTGCTCAACGGCCCCACGTCGTACCTCTTCGTCAACTTGCCAACTAATTTATTACAAATAGTTATACGCCATAGTACGTTTTATTAAGAGAAAAGCTCTAGGCTCGATTTCATTCGAATTACAAAAATATTTTATTGTTGATATTGGAAATAACTACTTGCTGGTGTTAAGTTTTTCGTAGACCAACGGAATGTTTTCAAATTTTAATAAATTACAAGAAAATCTAAGCAGAAATTTACTGCAAATTGAGTTCTGCGCAAATATTGCAAGAAGAGAACTTGGAAAAAGACCACATCCGAAGCTTGTGATAAAAATAAGAAAGAAATGTAAGGAAAGTGGAAAAAGTTGAATTTAAATATTGAGATTGCCGAAACCGCGAATGTGTCTTGCACGTATTCCAAGTTTTCCGCGAAAAGTTCTCGCATTGTCGAGAATACTTTCTATTCCAAGTAGATTTGCACTTTCGGCTTTGCACTTCGTACTTCGTTTTCCGTTAGCAAATATCCACATACTCATATCTTTTATATCAGTGTTTCCCAACCTTGATATGGGATGTCCCACATATACTAGTTCATTAAAGAAAT
>JASKGN010007447.1:0-58473 GCA_030556245.1 Falagria sp. GC000072 | reverse complement strand
TTTTACCGTGTAGAAAATACGCATGTAACTTTATATGTTTTTGAATTTGTAAACAATTATCATCCCTTAATAGAATTACTGTTGGATTACTTAGCAGTGTCATAGATAAAGAAATTTATCATCTTTCTAAAGATATACTCATTACTTAAATATCTTAAGTGCAACCAAGATTTATTTTTGAAAAAAAGCTAGGTGCAAAATTTGCATTGTGTTAGTGAGGGCACTTTCACACGTACACGGGCTAAACCGTGAATTCACTAGGTATATATATCTTCTTATTTCGTATCATTTTGTAAGCTAGCGTGATTATATAATATCAATACATCATGATTTTTTACATTGTTTACCTCTTATTTAAGTTTGTTGCATTTCAACTCTGTACGCTGAATGTATGAATGATATGGTTAAGGAAGAAAAATTTGATTCCCTTTCACTTAATGTAGAAACTACAATTTTATGGTGTTATAAGCACTTGTAAATGCATTTGCATTGAATTGATTATTGAAATAAATTAAAATTGAATTATGGTCTAAACATCTGTTTGTAATTGCTTCCAATGTTTGCTTTTGAATAAACAAATATTAATATAATTGGTTGTCTATGACAAAATGCAACTCTAAAATTAATTAAATGAATTAAAAATAAATAAACTAAATTGGGTAAAATCATATCGATTTATGCAATATCATTTCAGATGTATTTGGGCAGTTTTCGATTTTTACGCCCATATAAGAGTTCATATTAAAATTTGTAATAAGAATTATTTTAAATACTTCTTTAATGTAAAATAAACGACAAAACAAATGCAATTATCAGTTACACAAACATGATTTTTTTTACAATGAAGTCTTTCAATTATCTTCTAGTCCATTGACTTTACTTTGCTAATAATGAAATAAAATTGATTTATTTAATTCTCATAATATTAATAATTGCAAAATTGACACTGTGCACAGCTTTAAGATTAAATTTTTGGTTTCTTAAATTAAGTTAATCAGAATTTCCTTTATTTTAATCTGACAAGATGTTGTTGTTAATCCATGTGTTAGGTGTATCATCATGGAGATGAATATCATAGCTTCTTCCATATACCGAAAAAATACAAACTAAATTAATATAAAAATAACATTAGTAAATATAATACATACCAAATCTATTGAACTAGAGGTTCAATTCAATACCTATATCCGAATCAACTCGAAATAATATAAACTAATTGTTTAATAAAACTTAATGATTAAAATTCATAAGTGTCTTTGGTCCTAATAAAATGATTTGCTTGGCCTGAAAAATGAGATGTTAATAAAAATGAGGTAGGTGTTAACTAAATGTAATATATTCATTAGTCCCAAGAATTACACATAGAGATAGAGAGAAAGTCAATGGTATAAGTAATCATCATCAACAATTAATAAAAACTCTAACATTTTCATCTCCTTAATGACATTCATAAGTAACTATATGACAATCGTAACATTGTGTATGCATATGAATAATTTAAGTAATTCGTGACAATTCCATAGTTTACATCTTCGTCAGCGTACGGCTTCTACGTATTATTCTAAGAATACAGTCAAAATTGACAAGTTTGAATATTTGATCCCCAAAAGAATTCTCACTTCATCTCTCCCATTTGCTACATTGAATTCAAAAGGGAGATAAAAAGTTGGCCCTAGCAAAGCCACGATCAGCTTTTCGACAAAAGTTACAAATGTAACAGTTAAGGCCTTTCCACCGACATGATTGGATGACTAGAATAATTGCGAGAAATATGAACAAGCGTGTGCAGGATTACGCCTCAACAAATTACACAGACGTCGTAATCTGTTCGATTAGATGCACATTTCGTACAACGGGTCGCCTGTATGAACCGTAATATTCGGTCCTCGCCAAACCTTCAGGCACACTTTTACTTGGCCGCAAGTTGTACCTCATCCGATGGTGCGGATGTGGATGATAGTATCGATTGTAGTAATTTACGTAGTCCTGCTGGTGGCAATTCGCGTAGGCGTTCATTGGGCATTCAATATTCGCCGCGTAACTCATGCTTTTGGGCAAGTATACATAATTCGGCAAGCGATCAACACTCCTATGACGAAAAGAATGTCGGTGCAGGCTGCCCCTATCGTAATCATTGTAATTAGAGTGGATGGGTTCGTAATTCCTCCCCGGGCTCCTGTAATAGTACGGCATGTAGACGTTCGTGTATGGTGTGTGCATGTGGCAGTTGCACTCGTTTAAGTGATTTACCGTGTAATTGTTTGTGGTGTTGTTGGTCGGGAGCGGGAGTTGATTGGTGTCGAGGTGTTGGCTCGGGTCCTTTTTGGTGCCGACCAGGAAGAGGAGTGACGCGCCAACGACAGTCATCAAGAAGCAGTAATAGTAGCCCGCTTTCGGATAGTATTGATTCACATAGCCAGTGATGGGGATGCCAATAAGTACGGGCAATGAGCATGCACCTTGTACAAAACTCCATGCTTTCGTGTAATGGCGTGCTTTGATTCGTTCGAGGGTGAACATCTTCAAAGCATATGTGTAGCCTCCGAGGAAGACGCCATACATCCATACAAAGAGCACGTAACCGTGGTAGCCTTGGACCGCACTCATTGCTAGTAGACTAAATCCTGTTGATGTTAAACAAGCAAATTATTACACCCTGCGGAAACTACACGAATACACCGGATGTATGTACCTGTTCCAAGCATGGCAGTTTGCGTGAGATATTGTCGAGATATTGTGCATTGCCTTGTGGGCCGCATTATCAATATACCAAAACCCACACAGCCAAGTGCAGATGCAAACCCAAAGAAAGTTTGCAATATCACTAATGCACTATCCTCTAAGCCTTCTTTGAATCCTTGGAAAGCCTGAAATATAAAACAAACAAAGTATAGGATTTTCATGTAATATTTTATATTCTATTTCAACAGTATATTTACCAGATAAAAAATAGGCGCATACACTCCTAAGGCACCGATACCACTTGCAAGAAGTAACACCCTTAATCCACGACTTTTCAAAGGTGTGAAATCAAACATGGGTGGTTTTTTATCCTTCACATGTGTCTTCTTCTCTTTCATCTTTTTCCGTTGATTCTTTAAATGCGTGATGGCACGTCGTTGAGGGTGATATAAATTAGCTGATCGATATATAATAGGCAAGAAGAAAGCCAGGACCAATAAACCAGTCACGGCTTGCATGCCTAGTCTCCATCCAAGTTTACTACACATACACACACAATCAAATACATCAATTGACTTCCCTAATAATACATCGCTGGAAAACTTTACCCCACAGCTTCCTTGTAAAGAACTGAGAACAAGGCTACACCAATACCACATCCTGTTTGAGCGACCATCTCCACGAATTCACGTCGTCGCTTGAAGTAATGCCCTAGCATTATTCCAGAAGTTTCACGTACGATACCAGCACCAGTACCCATAAAGACTCCATAGCTCAAAACAGCTTGATGGAATTGCGTGGCAAAAGAAGCGAAGAGACATGACAGGGCTAATATCAAACCGCCAAAAACGGACGTCAAACGAGTTGACTTCCGTCTACATATGGCAACTACAATTGGCGATGCGAAAAATGACACGCATAAACAGAGGGCGCCCATCCATGCTGAAAATTCAACAAATTTGAATTGAAGTGTGTCGTTGTTACATTTCATTAACGTAATCCGACATTTTATTTTATTTATATACAATTTTTACACCTCATTTTTACAATTATCAGACCATTCACGTTCTCCAATGAGTCCTCATCACACAATGAACGATATTAAAGGTAAGTTTGTGAACATTGTGTTGAGCGTTGAAGAAGGTCGAGGTTTTGATTGCGTCAAGTGTCCCTTTCTCATAACTGGTAATTTCAATGGTCGCATTATTGAATCTGATGTGGTTGGACCAAAACCGCATGTTGTGTTCAGTACTGAAATGGTTTGGGAAACTGAGAAAAAGCTGTTGAGGAAAGCACGTGGGTCTTATGCACGTGTCCGAGTTGATTGTTTTTGTACAGAAAACCGCAAATGTATTGGATTTGCCCTGATGTGTTTACGTAGTGCTAAGATTATAGTCACTGGCGGTGGTAGACTAAATTCAATGGATGTTCAATTCACTTGGACAAAACTTCTAAATGTTTCGAATGAGTTCAGAAGAGGTTCACCCGAATTGAATCTTGCACTTACAATTCGAGATTGCATTCGTTTCAAACCACCTGCTCCACAGATGGATCCTTTACCCAGTTTATCACCAGAACCTTCCCCAGAACAACAACCAAGCATACCTTCAATTTACACAGAGGATGGCTTCATTCAACTTGGTGACCCATCAGAAACAAATGAAATTTATCAAATCAAGATTACCATTTTCACTTCTCATAATATGGACGTGCTATTGCCGGAAGCACTTGTTTTTTCACAAAGTCCCAAACGGTATTACATCGTTTTTGAAATCTTTGGAATGGCAGTTCAAACAAGACAATTATCGCGTGATTTGCATAATCTTATCACATTCCAAGAACAGCTCATAATTAATCTTCAAACTAGCTATAATATTCTGCATAATTACTTTGAAAATTATCCAAAAGTGACGGTTAAATTTTTTAACAATGATACTCTCTTAGGAAGTACAATTATGAATATGACCCATTTAGGTACGGATATTGAACCCAAAGTTTTTTTTCTTTGGAATGATAGTCATTTGGAAATGAGTCAAATTTGTTATTTCGACAGAGACGATGTAGAATCTTCCTTACTGAATTATATCCGTCCTGCTTATATTGGTGTAGAGTTTGAATTGGATATGCTAGAGTGTTTTATTGAAGAAATCAAAGATGAAGAAATTTCAAATTTAGATACACCTGAAGAAAATGTGGACCAAATAATTTCTGATTTAGTACTATCAGAAACATGTGTGGAAATACCGGAAACATGTGTAACAATTCCAGAAACATGTGTAAGAGGCAAACCGCTACTAAAAAATCGCGAAGAAACTTTTGTACTTAAAAAATCAAAATGTTTACAAACAGATGACAATTTTGATATTGCAAAACGTTTGTTTGAAATTTCCAGAGAATTAATTGCAGATATCCAGAATTCAAAGAAAAATGAAGGAACATCTACGTCTTCCCTCATATCATCTACTGAAATAATTGAAAGTAACAATACACGATGTAAAGATTTGGCACTAGCTAGATTTTCAGATATTTCACTTATTACTCAATACTCTGAAGACGAAGCTAAATTTGGATTTGGACAATATTTTAATGACTTATCCGATACTAGTGTTTCCAACTCATGCTCTTGTTCAATATTACAAGAAAACCCTTTGTTGTATGAAGATGAATTTGCTGATATAAACTTACTAGATAATTCTTGCTCAGGAATAATTAAAAAACCACCAGAAGAATCTTATAATCCAAATCTATCTCAAATATCTCTAGAGAGTGGTTGTTCAGAGTCACAAATTGCGAAAATATCTGAAATGTCCAAACGTTTCATTGAATTATCTCGTGGATTAACTCATGCACAATTGACAGCTCTTTTAAATAAGAAACCAATGCTTCTTAAAATTGAAGAAACATCTGAATCGCCAATTATATCGGCACGTGGACAAACATCAACTCAAGAGAATGAACTTAATCAAACTCAAATCGATGAGATCACAGAAATGTCTGAACGTATATTAAATCTATCTCGACAATTTGGAAATTTAATTAGTCCAAGACATGAATTAGTAGCTTCCGGACCATCAAATATTTCCTTGTTTGATAATCGTACTAGAAGTAAATTTAGGGATCGAATTTACGATTCGTATTATCAGTTTTGTTTGGATATTATACTTGAAACGATTTTGTGGAAGTCATCACCAATGACGACTGATTTTATTTTACGTTTTATTCATCCCAAGGATACTACATATTTAGAAATTGGCTTGGAAATTGATAAGACATTACATCAACGTATACATCTTGAAAATGCAATTTGTAAACTTATGTTCATATCGTCGAAACAACGTTTAAGTTTTTTGTTAAGTACATATTGCCCTCAAATGGAACTGCGTCATGCAAGAACTAAAGAATTAATAGCTGATGTCGTTACATT
The DNA here is from genome assembly GCA_030556245.1 of Falagria sp. GC000072. NCBI lineage: Eukaryota > Metazoa > Arthropoda > Insecta > Coleoptera > Staphylinidae > Falagria > Falagria sp. GC000072. Next base: position 52,367 of record JASKGN010007447.1, on the reverse strand, counting down.
AATTTGTCATGAAGTTACTTGTGAAAAACCTGAAGCCAGTTATGTCATCGCATTACAAAATCTCAATGGAAATGTGATAGCTGAAATAAATGTGACTTTATTCTTAGAAGAGTTTGAACCAACTATTGAAACCTCAACTGCGTATGTTTTATTGCCCCATATTCTTGATGAAGCTATAATTATACAATCACTACAAGAATTAGATGCATGGAAAATCCAAAAATATATGCAATTCGAGGAACATCTTGAATTAGCTAAGGAAGAAGAGCTGAAAAAACTAACTGACCAATTTTACGAACACAAAGTTGAATTAGAAGCATCTCTGCAGAAATATATTGACAAATGCAAGAAATTATCTTGTACATTAAAGAAAAACATCCACGGATTACGTATGGAAAAAATCGTTGAATTAAACAAGCGGATAAATGACCATTACAACATTTATTTCGAAATCCATAAAAACATTGTGCGATATTCAGTCAGTGACAATCAAGAACTAATTGAAAAAATTAGTGAGTTAGAAATCACAATTTCCATAATGCGAGATCTGCTAAGTAAACAATGTATGCATATTGAAGAAATGCAAAAAACGCAGCTGACTGGCGATCAAACGAAAATACTTCTACGTGATCTTAAATATTTGGAGCAAAAGTACGAAATTGTACAGCGTGACAAGAATTATTTCAAGACAGAATACGAAAAGGCTGTCAAGGAAGTACACGAGTTGAAGATGGAAGACCACCGAAATCTTACAACCAAAATTGCTTGTGAACGAGAAGCATTAAGTCAGTTGAATACTGACAGTTTTGCAACTTGCTGTTCTACATTTGAGGACAATTCTAGTGTCCGAGATGACGACACAATTGCTGATTTCAATCTTGAAGATATTAGTGAACCAAGTCTATGTGATTGGTAACAAAAGCTTAAATTTCGCGAATATATACAATGTTTATACTTATTTCTATTTATTTTGCAATAAAGCCTTTGCAATGTTTTCCAATTATACTCTTCTAATTTATTTAAATTGATCTCCAGTATACATTGAAGAAGTTGCTTGTTTCTTTTCAGATTGTAGAGTTTAAAACAAGAAGCAAATAGAAGTTACGACTTACTCCCAGTGTTTAATAATTAATTCTGTCGCAGGAGTTTATTATAGTTGTAGTTGTGCTTATAACATGGCAATTTGTAAATGGCAATTGTTCGCAATGCAAAAAGAGTCCGTTACATTGAGGGTTGTTCGAATGCGCAGGACGTGCTTGGGATACTGAATGAGTTACACAAGGGAATAATGTGTGGTACTCCCGGTGCGCGGTACATTGGCAGCAATAACTTTAACTTTATCGTAAATTCCCGTTTAACATAAGGAAATCGCCTTTTTGCTGTTGGAAAAAGGCGATTGTATTAATCCTTATTCCTTAAACGCGAATGGAGGACAAAAAGCTAACTTATTTTGATTTATTATGTTGCCACTTGTAACACTCGTTAATTGAGATGTAAACAATTTTATTTCTTTTTTTTCTGGCGATTTATTTGTAAATTATAAATTTCAGTGAGGGGCCTGTAAAGTTAGGAGTTTTGTAATCTCACAATATTTGTAACACGCCCCTGGCAATTTGGAATTGAGGCTCGTGACAGCCATTTTGTTGAAATAACACGGGAAGTGTTGTTATATGAGCAGGAACGTGTTAATTAAACCTCGTCGCATGTAATGGCCCATGATTTATTAGCATTCAAATGCGGATATAACTAAGCTTAATTTTAATGCTACAACAATAAAATTATCCCCAAATCTTGTTTAAGTCGTAATTTTTTAATTGCTTCAATTTACAGCCGGACAGATTTTTTGCCTAAATAAATGATTTATGATAAAATATCACCAACATTTAGCACTCAATTAAAAATTGCCCAAATAAGAAAATTGTGCCTTCTACAATACTAAATTGAATAAAACCAAATGATTTATGATCATGAAAAATGCTATAAACAAAACATGTTTACACCAACACCATTATCTTCAGCATTATTACAGCAAAAATAATACCTGCAGACATTGTGTAAAAATCCTTATCCTCAGTATACTTCTTGTCGAAGTCCTTGATGATGTAGAGGTAGAGTAAACCGAAGGCTAATTGCATACCCGACGTGAGCAGGTGTGCCAAAAACGCGGCGCCGCAAACTAGCCAACCCCAGCCTCCTGTAAAAATATAAATGAAAACATAAATCATTGACAACAACAGCAAAAGGAAAAAACAAAGCCGCGGAACGAAAAAGAACAGCATCAAGCGCGCATAAGAAGTTCTTCACAGTAGTGTTATTTATTTGGGGCGGTCGGAAACGGGTGCTGGCGTTGTTGCTGTACGTTGTACGCTTCAACGGACGAAGGAAATTAAATAAACGTCAATAGGAACGGCACGAGTGCACGTATATTGTAGAAACTTAGCGGGCTGCCTACTCATTCCTCTAACATTCGAGTGTTGGCCCATTACAGCGATGAAATGAATGAGAAAAACGAAAAACTTTATAAATTTATTGCTACATGTGTTCAGGGAGTGCGGGATGTTGTTTTTCGGTACGTGAGTTTTGGGGCGCAAGACGAAAGGAGAATTCTTGGAAATAAAGATACATTCATTCGCTTTAAAAGCCGATTCTTCCCTTTTTCTGTGACTGCAATGCCAAATTTGCTCGGTTTTTTCTTTGGCTTGGCATAATATTCTGTACGCAACAATATGGAAATTATGGACAAAAGGGAAACTTCCAGCTTCGTTCTTATACATTTATTCATGCACCGGCCTCGGAGCTATTATAGCAGACATCAAGTATACAAATGTGACGTATTTCTCGGGAAGCCTGTGTGCTAGCTCACACGTCCTTTAGATATATCCTATTCTTCGTCGATGATGTTGTTGTTGGCGAATGGCAAGTTGCCGAAAGTTTCCGCGAGAAAAATCTAGCTAGTTCGCTTACATAAGCGGAAGAAGCAGAATGGACTCTTATTGCTAGTGATAAGCTCCGGAAATATTACAAATTCGGACAAGCGCCGAAGAATACAAGATGATGTGTTATTTGGCATAGTTGATATAGCTTGCGGTTTTTTAGGAAAGCCCTCGGAAATGTATTACCTGGCAAACGTCAGAAGGGATGAAAATCAATTCGGGCGCCGTTGGAATTGCGGCTGCTCTATTCCCGCTTTAGCACGTGTAGATACACTGTTAAGCCAACACCGGAGTAAATATATTCAAATCTCAGATTCGAATATCCACGTCTAGTCTGGGGTTTCAGTGCGGTAGTGTTAAAATGCCGTTCTAACCGAAAAAAATTGGCGCGGCGCTTAGGTGAGGGAGAGCCGAGAGCGAATAAGAAGGTGACTCGCAATCTCGACTGCTGGATCGTTTCAATGGAAAAAGAGGAAAATGCGAATAGGCGTCTTTGCCGGAAGAAGCATTTCGTTTTCCGACATGTTAAAGGGGAAATGTCGTTGTAGGCGAAAGTGATTTTTCAGGTAGATTCGAATTTCCGAAATTGTATGTGTAACGGATCCGTTTCTGATATAACACGTACTGTTTTATTGGTAACATGTTACTTTTCCTTTTTTTTTTGTTTTGTCTGGCAAACGGTGAAATAATTCGATTGGTCGATCCACTTTATATTTAGCTATCCCTACTTTAATGGAAAAGTATTAACTTTTAGAAAATGGTAGCAGAAAAACAACAATTCTGAAAGCGGCCTCGAGATTTTCATGTTGGGATATGGTGTCAAAGTAACCCTCAAGCAACGCACACTCGAAAATACCCTGACAGGATGACAGACGACAGTTAAATGTTAAACAGCATCAATTTCCCGGGTTGTATCTCCCCAGAAAAGCGTTTGTTCTTTCCATCACTGCCTGTTAAAATATATCACATTATGCAAAACAGGAGGCCAAAGAAATAGAAAAATAAACGAAGCAGCAGCGCGTCGCGACGCTACTCGACGAGAAAATCATTGTGCGTGTTTATCATACCTTCGGGATAGTAATGTTGTTTGATGGTTGCTGTGTCGACATCTCGACGACGCAAGGCTGGCACATTACGATGCAACGAATGCAATTCCCTGTCGCAAAGAACGGGAAACGAGTCCTCATCATCAGGCGGCCGCAACACTGGCGTTGCCGCACGATCTGCAAAGTGAAAGAGAATTGTTATTTATTCAATCAACGCTCTGGAAATGATATAATTTGCATTGTAGGTTTCGGTTTCGTGCTTCGTATGCCAAATTACATTACTGGCTTTAGACTAAATGCAGTGATGCAAAGAAATTTAAACAAATGGGACTACAAGATCAACTTGCATGTTTAATTGTTTACTGAATGTTTGTCGTATTGCTTCCATTAGGTATCTAAATGTCAAGAGCTTAATGTGAATTTTAGGAAGTATATATATATATAGCTTGTGATGGAAATGCACATGGTATGAACTTTAATTAATACATCAAAGATATAAACTTGACAGATGAGGTAAATTCTGTGAAATAGGTGTAATTCTAGGGCTTCCAATATTATATTAAATTCCATTAAAGTTTTGACTTCAAAGGACTTACGATATGAGATTATTCTAAATTCTAAGTACATAAAGCATATAATTGCAACAATTAATAGCAGCACATTTAAAGAACAAATATCTAAATCCTTGCAGAAAGTTGTTGAAAGACAACGCGACTTAAGATGAATGGAACGTCATGGATTGGCAACCCTGAATCCCGTAAGCTTGATAGATGAAAGCATGCCCTAGAGCAGCGAGATCCATCCAAAATTATTGACCCAATTCTAATGCATATCTCAGAAGCGATTCAATTTATATGCAAAATACGCCAGAAGTAAAAATACAAAGCTTAAACGCATTATAAGCATGTTGCTAATTAAATATTCGCTTAAAGAAGTAACAATACAATATATGCACATTTACACAATGTATATATGTAGAACATAAAGACTGAAGTATCGGTACAAAATTCCATATACTCCTTCGCACTCGTTCATTCCTACGTGCTCAAAATGCGCAATTCCAAACTTAAAGTAAACGAAGCTGCAGTTACAAACACAAGACGAGCGAAACACGCGACGAAAAATGCACGTCCTAAAGGGCATGCCGACGACGACGATAAGAGAATGCACAGCTTCTAATCGGTGGATACGTGTGCGAAAGAGCTTTCAAATTTAAAATATAAAAGTAAACAAACGGAGAATTGCAGTTTGCGCTTGGTAGACATAATGTCACAGCTGAGACTTTTCTAAGGGTTTGTTCACAATTCTAAAAAAGGATCAATTTGGTTTTCACAAAATTAAGAAATTTCACAATTTAGAAACCAATTGTTTTAGAGATTACAAAATATAAATATAGCTAAGATTCCTTTATATCTTTAAATTCAGGGTTGTCTTTAGTTAAGGGTTAAGTTAGCTCTGCAGAATTTGCAAGACCAGATTTAGACTAGACCTAAAGGGACAGAGATAGTTACAGGACCGAATTTAGACTAGATAAGAGTTCCTTTATAAGAGGGAGGGAGTCCTTCAAGATATAGATATATATAGAGTAGTGGGATGCAAAAGATTCGAATTCAAAAAGATCTAAAAGACTTTTCACCCGCTATTTATTAAATTTACGTTTGTTTATATAAGTTCCGTTATTTATACAGTTTGCACCATTTACTACGAGATATAGTCAAAGTCACTTTGTGCACCCACGCTTTATTGCAATAATATTGTCAATAAAGAACCTGAAGCAGGAAATAAAAGTGAAATAAGACGTTAAATTGACGTTATATGGTGTATCAAATATGGCGCAATTCCTAAAAAGAACCCAAAACATTTTTGCACCCTGAAAATTGCTTCGTCTTATTTTATTGTTGTTTATTCAGTAATTCAATTTCTGCTATAGAACTAAACAGTGCTTAAACTCATTATCAGTTATGTCACTACTCGTTATTCGAAAATTGCAAACGTGTTTTGACAGTGCTGTACTCCAAGTATCGTTTATTGCGTGTCTACGTGAGAAGGACATTCAATACGTGTGTGTCCTTAGGGATATATATAAACATTTTATTACATTAGGGAAACCCATTCAAAATAGAGAATACTACAATTAATATAAAACACTTTTAGGTTTATCACTTAAGTGATAACTATGTTATATAGTAGTAGTATATTTAATGATTATTGTTATTGTTTATTACATTAATAAATTGCGTTGGGCAAAAACCAACAAGCAAATTCGAAAGAAAAAGAAAATTTATCATTTATCCAATTCGTGGGATAAGTGAAATTCAAAGAAAACAAACAGAAAATATCCTAAAACCATTTGTTTTCGTATCTAAGGCAAACACGCGTATTTACAGGACAAATTACTTGAAACTTTATTTCCAAGTTGAAGTCAATGCCAAAGTTGTGTTCTTGTTCCGGAATTATTTCTGGCGTTATTGCGCTAACTTTCCAGTCAACATTCATCGAGTTATCTCGCCGCTTCGCGATGTCTGTTGGATGCTTGCAGGCGCGTGTCGTTGATTTTCTCGGTGGAAATGTCAAATTCACACAATTGTTTTCAATTGAAGAAAATATGCTGCTGCTTCTTTTGGGTAACTTGTTTATTTTCGCAATTTTGTTTTATAATATAAATAAACAACGAGCGATCTATTAATGCCCTGAATCGAAACCCTAAAGAATTCATTATTGGACTAAACATATTTTGACAGTTTCAGATAGCTTAACAGTACATATAGGCTCCTGAAACATTTAATCGTGTCATGACATTTTGTAATGCACGGATGAAATATTAGTGTGGGTTGCGAATGATTCATAGGATTCATGTGCAAAGCCAAGTATTGTGCAGTGATGCATTTCCTACTTAATCAAATCACCTCAATGTTACTATGTTCCATGTTCCAAAATGTAGTTACAAACATTAAAATACATTGCATATGCAATGGGAATTTTCATTTACGACACTTTCCATTTTTAGCTTTTAAATTACATCAATTAATTCTAGCACGTCTAGAATTAGAATGGCAGTAGATTTAACAAAGAAAGATGTGATGTAATGATTTGACAAAAGGAAGTAAGATGTACGAGTGAGTACATCTAATTCCACTTTTCTTATTTGGCATATTGGTTTTATATGCCTACACGCACATCTGTCCTGAATGACACTAGGACAGGAGCAAATAAAAGCGATTCGTCCATAAGACATAAACCACAAAGACCTAAATTGTCAAAGAGGACGATGTGAAAGACTATTGTCAAGATGTTCTTTTATTTGGGTGGAAGTTGAGCCAAGAAGGGACATCGAAGGAAGGCAAAGGCTTGTCTTGGCTTTGTGTTGAAATTAAAACCTCCTTTCAGTTTCATTATTTTGACTTGTCTTATCCGTCGACTCGTCTTTTGTATTTATTTGTGGTGTTTCGTAACTTCTTGCTTGTGCTCATTAAAGGATTTCAATTGAATGAAGTAATTAGTTAAATATGGATTAAAAATGTTTTATGTTCAGAAATAAAGTTAGTTGTTAGTATCAAATAATAGCGGAATTTGTCATTGTTCAATTGTCAATTTTTTATTTCTTGAAGTAAATTGAAGAATTGCCTTGCCATATGCAAATTGAATTGGTGACAATTCAATTCAGTTTCCTAACAGCCACTTCTGTATTACATGTTATAAATGTAAATTGCTTTAATCCGTACCTACCATTTTCGTGTTTCAATAATTCTGCACGTTTTTTGTGCCATGCTCCATTTGATATTTGTTTTACTTTTCTAGAGAAAAAGTAAAATTACTTCAAGCTCAGATGTACAAAAGTACTGCACTCCAGGAATGATTACTAGATGAAGAACAAAATGGAAAATCCAGAAAAATCGCCGCCGGTCCAACTTGCTGCAGATGTGAACCCGCACGTAACAAAACGGAAGCTGTTGCGTTTGTTCAGATAATCCGTTTTGGGAAATTGCATCCGACAGATATATAGATGTAAAGGTGTGCATTTTATTCTATGAAGATTTCCACTCAAATTGAAGTTAAATTGTATAATAGAATGTATACTGGTTTAGTTTCGTATTAATTTTTTTTGATTGGTCTAGAATCAATGTTTAACATTAATTCACTTTAATATAGCATATTAACGCTCTGTACGATTACGAATGTATCCGGTATACACTAGCGCCACCTTAGGCCATCACTTAAGTGAAACCCATCAAATCAATTCGAACATTAATTGATAATTTGTAATCTCAACTAGTAACGCTTAATCTTCTTGACCATTAATATTAACGTACTTGTTGCTTAATTATAATCTGGTTATCTTTATATATTTATAGACGCAAATTTCTGGGAGATATATTACAATCATTAGTAGTATCATCACTTGCAGCGATCAATATTAAATGCATCGCATCTCCGACCTCGGTTTGACCATCGACATCAGCATCGTTTCCTTCGCTGTAAATGTCTACGTGGCGTAGTCAACGAGGCCAATAATTCCCCAACCCTGTCCTTATACTCTATATTGCCATATAACATCCTTAGAGACCTTGGAAACCTAACCCACAGAGGTTTTATCGCTTAGTGCCACCGTTGCCGACAATTTAATGCAATTACGCGAAACATTTCGGACCGATTCCGTTGGACAATTAGAAATTCCGATTATACGTCCATACAACAGGCGTGGTGTAACGATAGCATTGGTGGCAACCTAGCTTTCTAGAAGTCTTACTTATACCCCAAACTTGAAGTCTCTTTGAACCTAATGTTAATGATTAACCACTTCTGTATATAACTTCAACAATTATAACTTTTGCGTGCATTGACTTTGATGATTTATTATATTGGTAAATGTCCTGAAGGTTTGTAACTTTGATTCATTAAAAAGAATGTCGGGTCCTGAAATTTTAGAAATTTTAAGAGTACGCTGTGATGTAGAAAACTACGAAGCACTGCACAAAGAGGAAACATGGAGAATTCCTCTTTGTATAGTGCTTCGTAGTTGCGAGGTGAATCAAACCATAACAAAAGACGCACGAAATATTCAATCAATTTGTAAAGGATATTTTATTGCCAGAATCATTCTGAAAATGAATTGAAAACTTCACACATTTTTTTTTGTAGTTAAACAACATTGAAACTAGTTGCCGAGTTGCATTCGTAAAATGAAAAGTTTTTTCCAAAGCTTAAGAAAACTTGAATGCTCATAATCGCAATCCTAATGAGACTATTATCTTAATGTTCATTTTAACTTTATTACATTATGAAAGCACGACTTAAATGAATGAAAAATGAAAACTGCCACTGTGAAAAAGGAAGAGCAACATTCTTTAAAAGGGCGATTAGTGATTGTGGCAATGCTCACTGTTCCTTTGTTTTTTTTTCGCTCTAGGTAAGATAATTCATGTTTCCAGATGACATCCCATTCTAAATAATACTAAATTTATATCACTTAGCTTGAAAATAAATTTAAGGTCATAATAATTTAACGAGAAATAAACCTTTGATGGTTCTAAGTTAATCTGTTTGATCATTCAAATTAGGGGTTCTGCAAAAAATAAATGCTCTTCTTCTTTCATCGGTATGAATATTAAGATGTGTGATTTTGTCAGGACATCAAAAGTTTGAGGAATTTCATTCCCTTTGAAGTCTTCCCCAGATATATTACATTTTTTTCAATCAAATTTTAAACCTTTTCCTTGTCCGTTGCTCTGTTCGTATAAACATTTATTTTTAAGTACGTGCAAGCATATTATCTGTTCTTTTGAAAATTTCAAACATGTTACTAGGTCACGTTTCTTTTCCAGTAATAAACTGGATGTTCTAAAAGATTGAAAAGAAATTGAAAATTATAATTTTATAGTTTAAATTGTGGAATTTTGAAAATAGTTTCTTTCACATTTAAATATCTATTTTATTTTACGAAAATAGCTGGTTACTCTGTTAGAAGTTACTGTATTCAAAGTGAGAATAGAAGGGTGAACATCCCTTGCATTTCCATTCATCCTTTCGTTCAGAATTGCAAATTTAGCATGTTTTTTGTATGCTTCGGATCCATTTTATGCTTTGCACTTCACCTAGTTTGCCTCTATGGATTCTTGTTCTACATCTCGAACATATTATGACTAACATTAGCATGAAGATTCCTGATACCATCACTCACCACAGTCACCACAAACATGTGACATGTTTGTTAAAACAGTTTCTTTTGCCTACTGACATGAAATTAATTTGCGTTTCATTCCACTTCGAGAAATAATGAATAAAATTTAATTGTGCAATGTACTTTTGTATTAAATTGTTTGTACAGACGCCTAGCTGTTAAAATAATACAGTTTCATTTTTTAATTAACTTCTGTATCGTTCAATTTGCTTAATCCTTGATTCTGGAACTAGAGAAGTGAGTGCCATGTTGTGGTGGTGCATTGTATGTAGTAATGAAAAATTTGCTCTTGGGAACACAGGCAATGGAGTCTAAGGAAATACCGCATTTCCTTAGTTCTGTATATTTTGCGCGATGCAGCTTCTATGATGTACTAGATTATTTTGAGTTTCTTTTCATTGTGGAAATTATCCATTTGCATTTGTATACTCTTTTGCATTTTAAGTAGTTGCAGCTGAATTTACAAATATTTATATTGAAAATAGTTGGTAATTGGTGAATTTTAAACACTTCAAGAATTTAAAGTTTAAACACTGCTATAATTTAAAGAAGAACAAACAAGTCATATTTCGACATGAAAAAGTCTCTAATCTAAAGAGTACAAGAAGCAATTAAAGTTTATTAACTTATTACAGCAGCTTAACAAAGTGCCAGTCAGTAAGATTCGATTATCAAACATTATTAAGATTAATGACAGATGCCTTATTAGTTTCGAAACTTAGACGAGATAAGAAGTCGTGTAAGAGATGCATAATGTTCAGGTATTTAGCATAACAAAGCTTATTTAATTCCCTTCGTTCTCATATGTGAAGCGATAATAACGCAGCGCGTGCTAAAGCGAATGTTGCGCAAAAGCTCGAATCGTGCATATCCATCTCGACCGAGGTAATTAAAAATGAAGCAGAAAGTCATAACTGACTGACATCAACTTAGAGAATAATAATAAAGTAGACTCGAAATTAATTAGTCGTCATCTTTTTCCATGGAAAATGTTTTACTCCTTAGCCTGTAAATGTAAACTCAACCAAAGCTAAGCAAAGCAACTGTCATCGCCTGAATTGAATGTCTATCCGACACAATATGTACATGTATATTACATACTATATTTACATAATAATGCGTGACTTTGTATTTATCATTTATTTAGTGTAAGCTTGCTTCAAGTCAAGGTTTCTATACAAAGTTTGCATATTAATCGAGTGAAAATTGAGCCTGGGCAAAAGAAGCAGACGGTCTTTATGAAACATGAAATTACATGCATTGAGAATAACTTTATTTCTGTTCTAAAGTTATATTATATGCAAATATGTATTAATACATTATAGTTTGATGGAATTTAATTTAAAAAATTTGGAGGACTTTTGTAACTTAATTTTAAGTCTAAAATAAATAAAGATGTGAAAATACATATACCATAGAAACAAATTGAAAAGGTCCTTTAGGCCCTTGTTCTTCCCCACCATTATTAAACGGGATTATTTATTTATGGGTTTATTATACTTGATCCTTTTTGGCATCGTGGCTTTAATACATAATAGCATATGCATTAAGTTTCATTAAATTAACAATCGTGCTTTGAATACAATCAATTAACGTTGTATTGTTCTCTTCATTGGATTGACTTCGACATCAACCTCAACATCTTAATATATATTCTCTGCGCATATTCTCCTCCTATAGTGATTGTTCACATGTCAAACGCATATCTTTTGGGAGCTTGTTAACGAATATATTCATTCCATGATGTGTACCATTAAAAAATAATATTGAATTTAATACAATGTCATAGTTAGAAATAAATGATGATGATATAAAGTGCTAAGAACGAATGATAAAACTAATTATGTTTTTTAATATGGAATTTAGATTTTGTAATGTCAGCAAATTTAATAACTTGTCTTGGTCGTCCTATTCTGGTGTAGTTAAAAAATTGAAAAAATTAATGCAAATAAAATTCACCTTCAAACGCGTCATAGGCTACGTCACGTCGCTCTGATTGGTCGAAAGTTACCAAGCTATTGTACCCCCTCCAAATTTCTTAAAAGAGTAAAAATTAAATTTTTAAATTAAAACCGTACATTTCTAAAATAGAAAATTCTCATCAAAATAAATCATAATCTTTGATAAGTACATGAACCTACATGACAGGAAGTTTGAAGAAACTCAATTGCGAAACGAAAAGCAAAAGTTTCAATGGAAGATTGAAACACGCAACTACACCGGATAGTAAATTAGTATGTTTTATCACCGGCCGTTTCCAACTTGCTTAAAAACGTATGAACAAAGAAAATGAGCTTTGGAAGAAAGCAACGAAACCTCCACCACTACAGTTGAAAAACGCAAGCAAACAAGAAGAAAACCACGACGATCGAGGAAAAATGCGCCGCCACGATTCGGTCGTAAATTTCATGTATGCGAGTCGATGTTATTTACGCGTTCGTGTCTCGTAAATATGTGCAAGTCGCTATCGTAAAACTTGTTGCTCAGATCACATTTGAGGCTCATCTAATCGGAGAAAATTGCATATAGAATCGAAAAGTGATTAAATCCCACTGGCTCTCATAAAAGCAATGAATTCAATCAAATAAATTGCGAAATAGCATAATAAATTCGTGATGTCAGTGAAACTCAATGAAAGCGAAATGCGTTCAAATGAAAACGAAATGAAGTAATAATATTCTTTGAAATGTAAATGTGAGATGTATCATTTTTTATAAATATTTCATATTTGAAATTTTGAGAGGACACGTGGACGAAAAACGCGCACGTAAGCAATAAACTTCTGGAAAAAAGCTTCGAAATGGAAAAGTAACTAGAAGTAATAATTTCGTTGCTTCAGATGATTGTAAAGATAAATCTACTCGGAAAGAGAAGAGGATTTACAAAGTGGTAGCGACATAAAAATGAAGTAAAAAGTAATATTAAGAGAAGCAGAAAAATGAAGAACGGAATAAGGAAGAGTTAGCATCGGAGAAAATTACAAGTACGTTGCGGATAATTGACGCCAAGCGGGTTTAAATTTTTCAACGTCCACGTCGCAACTTTTATTCATTAAAAATGCTGTCGCTCTTTTTCGTTTGTACCATTCTGGGCTTTTATCTTTTCGGCCTTTGTTGGTTTGCTTTGCTTTAGTTTAGTTTGCTTTCTCTTTCCATTTCTTATTACTCATTGATTTCGTTTCTAACTCTAATTAACAAAAAAAACTTTGATGTAGATTTGGATATTTTAGTCTAAGTAATATATACTTCCTTAAGGGAAGAAAAAAAAGTTTTGTTAAAATTTTCTTGAATTTTTACTTTTTGTATGTTTTATTTTATATCTTACGGCGTTGAGGTTGACTATTTAAAAATGTATGGTGTCCCAAAAATTACAGTACAAAAGTCCACGTAGACTTTTGGCAACAACTGTACTTATTAAACTTTAAGGATTTCAAAAAGTATCTTGCTCCCAGCACATTTTACAGGAATATATATGGTGTTCCAAAACACCAGGCTATTCTAATTCTAAATTCTGCTGTTCCAAAGTAGCTCCCGGTCAATAAAAATTGACTCGTACGGTCCTGGTAAAAATATAAATAAGCCACATATATGAATATTATCTTTCTAATGAATCCATTTTAATTAAACCACAAAATAATAAAAAAGATAAATTTAATAAAGTAAACTTTAGAGTATGTATTTTAAGGTAATTTGTTTCCATTAAAGTTAGTGGTCATAAACTTTGCTTTTTGGGACAAGTCCCTTTAGCAATTTGGGCCTACGTTGATTAATTTTATGAAGCCACATCGTACATAAAGAAAAAGCCTGAACTAGTGTTGTAAACACGAAATGTGTAATTCTTAAGCGGTCACGTCGCTTAATTGACGCTTGCGCCATGCCTCATTAAAAAGTTTATTCCCATCCGATTATTAATAATTATGCGACACGGTTGCTAATGTGGGATACTAGACGTTGATGACCATCATTTATGTCTGCAGTATTTCTATTAATTTGTCACGGACCAACTGCTTGAAATATTGCGTTCCTTCATTTATAAAGTGCACAAAACTCAAAAAATAATTTATCGACTTGATGGCGGATAAATAATTTCAGTGGTGTCCCTCATGAAATTTTAGTAGCCCCATTCAATCATCACAACAAATTCATAGAAAGAAAAGCAAAATAAGATAAAATACCCCAATTACGTTTAAGATATTTGACAACCAAACGAGCATCCATCGGAAACACGAAAACATAAAACAAAAGTAAGTCATTTCCCTTAAGTACTTAGCCATTCACGCCAAATATTGCAGAGACTAATAGAGCCATCAAAAAAGCTCGTTTTCATTTTGGCTATCTTGTCGCTAGACGTGAACATATTTTATTTCATCTCAATTCATCTCTGCAAGTCTGTACTGACCCGCTTAACTATATGTGTAAGAACATGAAGTTTGAAAAACGCGACTGAAGAGGACGTTCTCGTCCCGAGTTTTATTGGTATCGTAAAAAAGCGATTTCCAAGGAAAACCATCTGGCATTATCGACACACACTCGAGGCTGTAAAGGCAGGGCAAGGCAAAGGGGACAAACGTGAGCAGGATTGGGTCGGATCGTCGTTCTACTTTGAACAAGCAAAGCAGCAGGAGACAAAACATAAAGGAGCAAGGAGTCTATCCGATCCTGATGTGGGTGCAAACTTGCTTTGAACTCGTAAATGTTACCGATGTGACTTTTATTCTACATTTACTTGCAGTTCAGTTTTGTATTCAATACTAATAAATGATATTGTTTTTCCTTTGGAGAGTTTCATTGCCCCGAACGCTTTATAGATATTGCTTTCAATTTCAATGATCAAAGTATTATGGCATTTTTAAATTTAGAAAATCGATGAATAATTCACTCGAATTCAGGTGTATTGTGATAACTGACCTAAGCAAACATTCAACCTGTACCAATCCTCCTTCTAAATACACCTGCTTGTAGCTTGAAATAAGCTCTTGGAAATACAAGGAATTGTGGAAACAGCTTGTCTACGCTTTGCTGTCTACTTAGTGGCTTGTCATTCCAGGATTATTTTCACAACAAGAGTTCCAACTCTTGGAAGCCGCAAAATGACTGGAGCTACTAAAAACTGCAGAAGGGAAGTTACAACTATCCGATAAGCTTTCTTATGTTCTAGGAACAAATAGATCTGGATTTTCTGACCTCGTCTGGATAAAAATGCAACGAGATGAAAGAAAACAAAAATGTTGCTTCAAATCTATTCCTAGTTAAAAATTCTGAAATATTTTTCAAGGACAAAAGAAGTGAATTAAATTGCCAATGGTTTGCCTTGTTATATAATCCATTTAACAAAATCAAGGCGTTCATTTAATGCTTTGCCTTTAGTGACAAAATAGAAGCTACAAAAAGCTTTGCTGTTATTTAGTTCTAACGCGAGTACTTCTTGCTTGAATGTTCGAGCTTTCATTTTGTTCACGCACGAATAGAAACATTCAATGTCAGACGGTAGTGATTTCGTTCTTTTCGTTTGCCACCATTCCATTCGACAAGATCTTTTACATCTTTGAGACTAGGTAAATGGGAAGCAATTTGGAAGTTTTCCGAACCGCAAACGAAACGATTTGATTAGTAAGCACCAACGGTGGTACGCCGTTTAATTCGCACTGCCTCTGCACATTTGAACAAATCGGTGCAAATAGCTTTGAGTGCAATTACTGTTGTCCAAAGAGCATTATATCTAATGAACGAATAACAAATGTTACCATTTCTCTTTAACAACTTTGTTTTTTGTTGTAATTTAGAAATATTGACTATCGAAAGATTAAACATAAAAGAAGAGTCAACTCAAGCTAATATTATTCGCTAGAGCTAATAGAACCTCTGAAGGACTTGTAAGGGTTCAGATCCTTAACCGCTCTTGAAGTCCTTAACGTTCCATTTCAAGATTGAAAATAGTAAATCGACCATCAATCATTGTTAACGCGCCGTGACTAATTTTTATGTGGCGACGCTTCTTCTAGTAGATAGTCACAAAATCATCCAGCCATGTGGAAGGCGTCATCGTCATGATGAAAGTCATTTGTCAAATTGTCACAAATAGTCGACGCTTTAAAATGCGTCGCAAGTTTGGCAAAATAGTGTCCGAGCGAAATAATAATATGGGGTATAATTTATTCCATAAAGGCGTCTCTAAAATACTGACCTCAATTGGTTTTTGTTTGATCTTCAATTTATAAAAACGTTTAGGGATTTTTTGTTTGCTTTGTGTAATTCTAAATTTGTATACATTTCTTATATATAGTTTGTTTTTTATTCTAAAGTGGGATATTTTTATATAATGAAAAATATAAAAATGTTTAAATTAAACGCGTAGCACAATGCGTCTCCAAGTGCTCATCATTTCTTTAGAAATTTGTTGGAATATTATTATTTGATAACAACGAGCAAAGAGCAAGATTATTACCGCCCGGAGCACCTTTGTGAGTAACAATTGCATCGTTTTCAGAAATTGGTATTTATATTATGCGGAAAGGGGTAACGCACATCCCCAAAGTACCTCTAGCTTCCCCAAAATTACTTTCACCTCGGCGTAATAAAAGTAGACGCTTTATTAAAAAGTGTTAAAAGATGAATTTCTTCTTAAATTTTATAACAAAGTCTTATGGAAGGGAGTAAAATAGATTATCTTTAAAAAACTGTATTTGGAACTAAACTTGGGAAGCGTTACTTCCCAGGATCAAGTCCTCGGAAGTTAAACTTCCCAGTCTTTGAAAAAAAAATATTTTTTAATTCTATAAACTTGTTATCAACTAAGAATACTAGTAGTAGTTCCAGAGATATTTTTCATGAAAGTTGTATATAAATATAAATCTGTGGCCTGGGATATCTCCCAAAGGTCCACCATGTAATTTTTCCAGCTTAAAGTGGAAAAGTGTTGTAAGGTCTAACAAATGACATTAATAAAAAGAATTAGGAAATACAAACAAATTTTTGTAATAAAACGAAACCTGTTATACATTAGTCACTCACTCTTCAGTAGTTAAAATAAAAAATGTCAGACAAACTAGAAAGGTTCTAAAACTCGTAGGCCATTAGGACCATGAGTTTGAATGAGATTGCTAAACGAATGTTTTGAAGTTGTCGTGTTTATTTGTGAGCTTTAATGGTTTACAATACGATTCTCAATTAGCTGGACTTAAAATGATTCACCTGTTCAGCATTTCTCACATTGACCAACATGAATTCGGATGTAAACCCATTCATTCACTTCGTTTTGTGCAGCATCAACACGCCAAATCTAGAACCTCACTATTCATTATTACGGGAACATTAAATCCTGGTGAACTACCGCGCGTGAAAAATCCTCGTTAGATGCTAGGAACAGATGCAGCGTTGACTAATTATTTAGATTTGATTAACGTCCCACGCAGAAAAATAGACAAAAATACTAGCTGGCTGTGATGGGATGTCTCCGACAAGTGTTGGTTGGTATTGCGGCATGTGTGGAATTTTATTTTATTTTTTCCCGTTTGTGTTACATGGTCTGCGACAAATTTATGAATGTATTTTATTTTTACTGTTCCGCTTGCGCAATTTATTTTGACTGGAAAATTGAGTTGATGCTGGTATTTGACAAGTATACACATCATAGGTTTATTTTAGGACTTTTTGATATGTGGTGGTTTTAGAGTTAACTATATCAGAGGTTTTCAATTTATAAAAAATTTGACAATAATTAAATAAAGCAAAACTGTGACAAGGTTCAAGTTCATTTTAAAAGGATTTATCCCTGGTAGAAAATTAGTTGTACACTAATAATTCTTTAGTTGAATTAGATTGTGTCTGCTTCTGACTCAGTAAATTGTACTTATCTCATTTCGCGACATGCCAAAGACAAAACTATTCGTTTGCTCTTACAAATGCGTGCGGTAATGTAACGCGAAGTTGATGAATATAAGGATTGCTGTAGATCCCACGTCTCAAACGAGATTTACACATCTATTTAATTCGAAACACAAGCAAGTGGTCCGTTCAGATTCACGCTCAACTTCCGAATTCAACTTTGTGTATATACAACAGACAACTAACTATGTGTGCTGATTCAGTTTATCTTCTGCTAATTAGTCAACTTGGAAAGCTAATTAATTAATTAAATGTACTTTTAATCTCCTTTTGCTGTATGACATTCTTGTGCGTTTATATACAAAGATGCAGCAGCAACTTTGTTGTTGGAACTCTTGTATTTGAATTAAAATCAGAGATTCAACAAATATATTTCAAACAATTACACTGAAATTTCTATATAGTGGGTCTAATACAGTGTTTTCCAATAATTTAAGTTACCACAAATCACATTGGGCTTTTCTTATTTTGGTATGTCAGGTTGGGAACCACTGGTCCAAAGGGAAAATAAATAAATTGCATCTTGAAAGGAGAGAAGAAAAGTTTCACTGTAAACAACTTTTTTCCAAGTAAATTGAAAAAATATTAAAACAATCTATTCATGAAATCTAAGAGGAATTCACTATAATTTTACTAATTTACTAAACTTGTAAAGTTACAATTGTCAATGCAGTGAAATTCATAATTCTGTTTGATGTACAAAATGATAAAGCATGTTTATGCTGCGTTATTAATAGCAAAATTCCAACAAACAACATAGCCAAGTTATCAGGATCAAGTTACGAAATTAATTTCCATAAATATCCCTAAGGTATGGGTAAATTTATGAAAATCTTCATTTTTGCAAGTATAGAGAATTCTGGGCACGTTAGCTCTTGTATAATATTAAGGACTACAAGCATCTACTAGGCTTCCGGCTAATCAGGGTTTTAAAGTAAACAATTATTAATAAATATTCAAACAGACGAAGCAATGTAAATACCTTAATTAAATAATTCTCGCCTTTGCAATGAATCTAGAATCATAACCAATGGGAATTTAGTGCGTTATTCCTTTAATTAAAAGTTTGATTATTGAATATTGCATATACTTCATCGTTTTTGTTATTTTCTTCGTCTATTGTTAAACTTTATCTATTGTGTGTTCGAAATTGAACATTTTCTATAGTATTGCTTTTTAATTACAAAGCTTAGAAGTGTTAATTATCATTTTGCAAAAGTTAGTTAAAGCATTATCCTTTCTAATGGTGCGGCTATTGTGTTGAAAACAAAACGGGTTCGAAATATATCTAATCTAACCTTTCCTCAAAATGCCATTAAATTTGAACAAGTTTATTTCTTGTCCGTTCGTACATTTCTTGCTGAATGGTTTTATTTCATAACTTTGTGGTACAGACGCAATTCAATTATTTCGGGTAAAGCCCTGAATAAATATTGTGCATTTGGATACAACACCAGTACAGCGTAACATATTGAAAATTGAATGTTATGCTGACCTGTAATCGAAATACAATTAAATTACGTTTCATGCCGCAGCTAGTTAAACTCAACGCTCTGTTGGTTTCACTAAAATCAAATAAAACCATTTTGATATTACTGCGAAATTTACTTTTAGCTAGCGAATACGATGTGTTGCATTAAACTTAATGTTCATGAGAAAACTAGCAAAACTCGATTTACATTATAATATAATTATTCTTTGTTTTTTTCTATTCTGTCCATCCTACGATTACTAATGGACATTGCGCCGTGCGTCGAACAACCAGACTTCGACCTTGTGATTGATTGATAGATTGATTGATGATGATACGTCGAACGATGTCGAGGCATTTAACGTTTGAATGTTTAAACTAGACTTGTTATCACTCAAATGTTCTCGTATCTAACCGTCTATACAGCGTTTCTTTTATTTTCGCTTTTCTTCTGAGGACAAAAGAAGTATGTGAGTTTTCTTACCCACACCCGTGCGGTAAGTGGTGAATTACACACGCTCGCAGGAATTGTCAATTTACTAATCTATTATTACGCCCTAACTTTTACAAAAACTTGGGAAATAAATTAAGTAAACAAAGAAAGAAAAACAATAGTGGCAAAGACATACGACGAGAAAGCTTCACTTTTAGATGTTATTCACGCTATTTACTTATCAATAAGGAAACTATGACAGGAAAATAGAATAGGACCAAGACGAAAATAACTACAAGATTAATGTGCTTCCTTTCTTTGGGTAAATATTTGTATTCTTGTTTGATGTGGGAGTAAGCAATCAACTATCTAAGAAATAATATTGCGCTTTAATATAAATTTTTTTTTTTTTATGACAAAATATCAAAAAAATTTGCAAGGATATTAAAGAAATCGACAATATATTTAGTGAAAAATTAAAGTTTTCCGTAAATCACAATATATAAGTACTCACATCACCTGACTTCAGACGAGTTTTCCGGCTTTCTCTTCTTTGGCATCGATTTACACTAACACACATGCGTCTAATACGATTATGTGGAGTACTTTAGTATTATTGAGAGCATGTACTTGTACTTCAACAGTTCAACTTTATATTTTATACTCGATTATCCATTGTGCTTGTATCCACTTGTTATAACTTCACCTCGATTGCACAATGGAATTAAATGGATTAGGTGACTTTATCAAATTGTCGAATTAAAGCTCTATTATTGCTACTTGTTACCTTAATAAACTTTAAATGTTATTATTTTAAATTTTCAATTGTAACACAACCTTGGGAAATGTTATTTCTCAGGATGACTACTATAGTGTGGTGGTAATCTAGTATTATTCTACTGTGACCGCTACTCGAGTGCGTTAACATCTACTTCCCACCCTAGAGTGGAAATTAAAGTTTCTGGTTATAAATACGTAAGGGATACAGAGAAATTATAAAAACCGAAATTAATGAATTACAACACAACAAACAAAATATATACTAGATAATTCTAGTAGAAGAAACAATTAAACAAGTTGAAAAGAATCTCAAACAACATTAGCAAACAATCCACCACTAAAACAAGGGAATTACAAGAATGGACACTCCTTTTCAGTTCCATTAAAAGTTAGCAAAGTTTTCGCCAAGAAAAACAAACTATAACGCAATATTTTGATTTACAAGATTTGCTGATAAAACAATAAGCCATAAAAAGCAACATAATTGTAGAAGATTTTTCTCTAATGCACTCAATAAAATAAAACAATAAAAATAAAACATAACTACATTAGCAACATGAAAAAAAACAATAACAATGAATAGAAACAAAAACTACATCTTCTTTTAAACCTGCGTCATTTCAGTAATCCACCTTTATCATTCGTTCATAAGGAGTAATAAATTTGGCGCGTGTTGCGTATAATCCACGGCGAAATTCAGTTATTTGCCTTAATTTATTTCTATTTCGTTTCCCGCATCCGCATGCTTGAAATGAACTCATGTACTCCACGCAAATTCGAAAACCCCAAAAACCCAGAGAAAAATAGGAAAATAATAAAAGAAAAAAGCGAGTTAGAAAAGTTGCAGAATAAGAGAGAACAGTGAGTCTACGAAAAGCAGAAGAAACTCGTCGTAAAGACGTTTTTCATTCGCCGTCTGTCTACTCGCGAAGAATTATTTTAATGCGTCCGCTGTTTCGTCTGCAAGCGTTTCCCCATTGTCGTTAACGTCTTATTCGTCTCTCATCCCAGTTTACAAACAACTACAATTTCGGTAACAACATGCGAAAACAAGCGACGCGACGCGGAACAGCGTGGCGTCTATTTTGGATTTTTTCTTTTGTCCGAGAGACGCGACACCGACGCCAAATATCTGGATGGAAATGAGCATGATATGCGAATCCGAATTCACGTGGGCATACCTGTACTCGACGGGTTACACGTATTTAATCCCGGAGACACTGTTCGCATTTAACACGCGCTGAACCAGAAGTAAATTCTGCAGCCATGTACAAATGTTGAAATATACAATTTTTATCTTATATGTGTATGAAACGAGTGCAAGCACCATAAAAAATGTAATTTTTCTAATGGAATGACTTGAATATAATGGGAATTCTAAAATATGCTACATGTAATTTTTCAAAATCAGAATGTTGTAAATAAAATTGCCTCCAGTGTCCGTAAGTTTTAATATTCTAGCGTAATAAAACAATGGCGCTACAAAAATAAAATAAAATTTGTTCTGCAGACATAAATAAAAATTTCTTAATTAAAGATAAGTGCACATGCATGTTGTCCATAATAATAATAATAATTATTTGTACATTAAACTAATAAACAAAATTCTATAATTATCATATAAAGCTATAAAATCGCAAAAATCAACAAGCGTAGCGAATGTTTTTAATTTACTGCCTAAACTTTCACCCTACTAGTTAATTTCTTGCCATATTTTCTCCACACTTCGCAGCTTTGACTCAAACTAAAATAACTTCTATATTAGCATTCTTGAAAGTCCTTCTACCTTATACCTACCAACTCAAGCTCAAGTTTGCGTCCTGTAATTTTTTAATGCAATTAAGAGTTACTCATCCTCATCTTGCCTGCTTCTAGCGTCAATATCATTCCTTCCTTAGCTTTTACCTACTTTAGACATGATAAGATCCTTTGCTTGGCTAAAACTGAAAGAAACGACTCTGGGAAAAATTAAAATGAAGGGAATTGTACCTTGGCATTAAGTTTTCACCAAATGCTTGAATATTTTTAGTTTTTACTAAGGAAGAAGTTGCAACTTTGGAAAACAAAAAGAAAAAAAAGTTTATTGAAATGTAAATTCCATTAATTTTATTTTGCAGGATCTGCTGGTTTTTAGAGATAATGCCATAGAACCCTATCTAACCTTCCCGAACCTGACCCAACCTTACCTAACCTGACCCAATCTTACCTAACCTTAGCGAACCTTGCCCAACCTATTGCTACACTCCTGTATAGCAGTAACTTAATATTTTTTGACTCTTGATTCAATTAAGCCGAGCTTATAAGAATTACCAGAAACGTCAAGTACGTCTTCAGAGAATAAGAGAAAATGCTAGAATTAAGAAATATCTCATTTAATAACGAAAAGACTCTGAAATACAAATAGCATACTGAGTTGCTTCTGACTACAAGAGTATCTTACTTTGATTAAAGCAAAGTTAACAAAGAAATGCAAAAGTAATGTGAGCATCAAAAGAAGCTTAGAAATATGAGAAGACTTACTTTGCAATAGTATAATATAACATCCTTAAAGCTTAGTTATCGGATTTTCCGACTAAGCTTTCCTTCTAGTAATAAATCCCTAATCAAATCAAGTTTCGAGCATTTAGGGCAAAGTCTCTAGATGATAAAAATAGCATAACTTGGAAATTGAAATAAATAACAACAGAATAGACTACGCATCCCACAACGCAGCATTGGAAAGTGTTACACCACTTATTTCTTATTTGTCCGGGACCAGATTGTGTTTGTTTAAATATGGAACGGTAGCTACATCGTTCTATGTACTAGAGAATGCGCGTTTGAATGGAAATCCAACTCGAATAAAGTAAATAAAGCAGCAGGAGAGCGAGGAAACTCGATATGCCGGAAACGGAACACGAAGGTAAACTCACCGGCTGGCTGTGCACAAATATAACAACATATGAACCGGAAACGGGTGAGGAAGCAACCGTGTGTTGGCAAAGTGGCGAGGAAACCTTGCGCACGCTAAACGCTTATCTCTTCATACCTTGATACCTGAAAATCCCTTGCTGTGCTGAGGTCAGAGCTAATCTAGTTTAGGAATTGGGTGTTGCAAGAATGGAACAAGCTGTAGGCTACAAAACACATTGAGATTTAAGGGCAACCTAAGACAATTCGAACTAACGAAGTATACATGTATGTGTGATCAACTTCCAAGTTCGTTGGTTAATTTCGCATACATCGCTGGATAGAAAGACTAATAGATTATGTTGTGCGCAGGATTATTTTCAATCAATTTCGTCACGAGCACAACAAGCATGCTTTGCATATTGTTTACATGTGTTCGTGGATCCTTGTGGTTATATGCTTTATTAGTACGTTAACTTAGTTTAGTGGCGTGGTTTGCTTTGGTGTATGGGGATGCCAGGGGTTTATTATTCTCTTATACATTCATATTTCAACACGTCAATTCGGTTAGTCAAACTGTACACAATTTTGTTTCAAGTTCAAAATTCAATTTCAGGTTTGTAGCTACATTTTTGGGATGGTTGTTTCAATGATAATTAAAAAAGCAAAAAGTTTTTGACCAAAAAAAATAGTAGCAAAAAAATTTGAATCAATTTTGGTTTAATGAGGGATTGGTCGGCAATTTACAAGAAGCACATCGATAGCATTTGTTTACATCTGTAAGGGTTGGGGAAATTGCATTTAAGAGGCCTACATTGAAATTAAGTTAAATAATAATCAATTACATCATGAAGTCAGATTGCTAAACATGTTTACTACTAATTCTGCACTAGAGAGAAAACAAATATAAAGTAAACAACTTGATTTCTATAACACCAAAGCCATCTCTATTAGAAAACAAGTTTATGAATATACAAATTCAATTTATAATTAAATTTCGCAGAATTATAATTGCCATTTAAAAAAATGGGTGTTTATGGAATTTTATTTCCTCACAAAAATTTTAAAATTCCAGATATTTTTAATATGGTAGCTCCCGGCCCAACACATCTTTTTATTACTACCATGAAAATTCCGTTGTTGTTAATTCTCAAATCACATACCATTTCTGCCCTTTTCCAAAATTATATGCCCAAATTTCTAAATAAACAAAAGACTTATCCGCTTCAATAAATAAAGGTGTAAATAATTATGGTCCCATTTAGTACACCAGTAGATTATCTCTTCGTTAAACAAATAGTAATTCTGGTGGAAGTTTTATGGCGTTTCCGATTAGTGGAAACTTAGATTAGTTCCGCTCCATCGTTCGCATCGTCATTAGACGCCCACACCATTGATAATCGCGAGGCTATCTGTTCGTTATTCTGTCCGTTGTTCGAATGGTTTTATGGAGGAATTTCCTCGGCGCGTTGCTGTGGAGTTATGTGTTTGCAACGCATGTTTGCTTTGCCAAGACGACATTATTAGTGTGTTTACCCAATGTCGGATTAGATAGTACCACACGCACTAACATACACCATAGAAATAATTATACTTATCACTTGGGATATTTATGATCTGTCCACTTCTAACTTCAGATCACTTCAGCTATATATCTTTGGCAGTTGTTGTGATTTGCGAAATGAATTCAGACACTTTGTAGGAATTTATATGTATGATTTATTCGTTTGGATTTATATGTGAATGGTGTGCCGATCTAACTGAATGAGATTTCGAAATGCGTGCGAACGAAAAGCGATGAAGCTATCTGGATGATTGCCAATAAGAAGTCCAAATCGGTGTGCTTTTGCTGTCTCTTGGGGACGGTTTCGGCTTCGGTCGTTTACGAAAGCGCTGCACATCTCCCCACGGGTGGTTAATACCAGCGTGCGCCCCTTTTAATTGGACCTGCTTTTTATTTGATATACGTACACTTCATATGCTCAAGTATATTGGCATTTCATTCACGTCCCTACAAATTGATGATGTGAATTAATATTAAGGTCATTAGGATTTTTTTTAATCCATTCAATTGTC
This sequence comes from Falagria sp. GC000072, assembly GCA_030556245.1. NCBI lineage: Eukaryota > Metazoa > Arthropoda > Insecta > Coleoptera > Staphylinidae > Falagria > Falagria sp. GC000072. The sequence goes on along the minus strand of JASKGN010007447.1, from coordinate 26,678 downwards.
TAAATTAGTAGAGTTATGATTTTGGTTGGGTTTTAAATTTACAACAAAATCCTGGTCCTAAAATGTCCCCAAAAGGGTAGAGCAATAAAATATTACAAAAAGTTTGGGAAACACTGATCTAGCCCCATTGTTAGAGTAGCCCTGATTAATCATTTTCCCCATCATATATGAGATTCGATCATGCATCACATTTCAATCAAAAACTATCCATCAGCAACGAGTACTCCCGTATAAAAGTGATGAAATTAGAAGCACAGCTTGACAGGGGGATGGCACACCACACTAATGAACGACAGCCCTAGCCCTAGCAGAATTCCCCTAGTCTTTCACTTGCATAGAATAAGAGCCGTATCACAATTCGTTAAAAGCGCCAAAAACTCGTGCGCGAGCTACTGGTTTGTCAAGGCTGCAATTCCTGATATACGAGCCGTATGCGAATTAGGATCGTAATTAGAATTTCAAATTTGAAATTTGCAAATGGCATCATCGCCAACGAACAAGCTCTGCCGCAATAATACGACGCAACATAATAAGCCGTTTCCCGCTTCGCAGTTGCCATGGTATCGTCATGTGCGCACGACGAACGAAAACGACACAATTCGCTAATGCTTTTCTAGTGGACGGTACTGAAGAAATTCCAAATTTGCACTGAAAAAATTGCTCTTGTTTTATGGAAGCAAGAATACATTGCAACTATAGGAACCTAATCTCAGTTGGATTGCAGTGGATGTCATTCCTTATAAATATGGAAATTATTTAAGATAGCAACGAGGGTAGTAGTAGCAGAATTAGTAGTTGTGGAAGATAACAGCAATTGTAATGTAACAGTAGTAACCAACCTTTACAGCCAGTGTAGTTACTGTTGAGACTTGTTGTACGTGTAGGAATTGAAGCCAAACGACCACGACAATGTGGGCAGGAGTCTCCACTTTGTTGTTCAGCACGAGCCCAACGTGCTGCCACTGGTGGTGGCAAAGGAGGTGGTGGTGAAGGACTTGCTGATTGACTTGACCAACTTGGTTGTTCTAACATATGATGATCACTTTTTGAATGTGGTAACATCTGAAATAAAAAGAATTACAATTTTATTTTTATATGATCTAGAGGTCACTACTTCCACAAAAAAAAATCCCTCGATCAAAATATTTTCTGTTTCTTCTAGATAATTTTATCTTGAATTTATATTCAATAGTTGCAGAAGTAATCTTATATTAACCCCATTTTATACCTGAAACTTCCAATTTCCATACTAGGATTCCAAATATCTACTAAACTTCGTGAGAAACGCGAAAACGCTGAAGAAAACTTGCGCCAAAAGTGAAACTTTTACAGTATTAAAAAGACCAAACTTTTCGCGCTCTATCACAAAATCCATCATCTTATCCACACTATACTTGTGCTTCCACATTGGAAAATCTATCCAGAAAGTAGCAAGCAACACTAAAGTAGTTTCATACTCTGCGCACACAATGCGAATATTTTTTCACGCAGACCTCATAAAAATGAGTAACTCCATGTTTGTTTATCACAGCCAGCGCTAGAAACCCAGACGTGAATTTATGTGAATTGTTGAATTTTCCCCGGATCGTTGGTTACTGTTTCGCCACCCTACTAAGCTTAACCACGCGAAATGGGACTGTCGCGACCGGTGACATAGTCTAACTCTAAGCTAACTCTAAAAGCGCCCATTTATTGGAGGGAAAACACTTAAAATATATACAGTGGTGTAACTACTCTGAAAATAGATACACCACTGTCTTGTTTTATGATAAAGCTCAAATATTGGAAATTTTGTAAATCGAGGATTCATAAGACATCTTAAATTCTCAATATTACGAAGACAAAAAATAGAAAATAAAAGATAATACCCCGTAAAACAATAAAAATAAAAAATATCCAAGGGGAACAAGACGAGGAGACTAAAGACACGCATATACGACGATGTTTTTCTTGAGATGTCCTGAATGAATATATAAAAGTACCTTTTTCTAGGAATTTTAGTTTGTTGAACATTTTTAGTAGATTTTCAACCAGGGCAGACCCAAAAATCTTCTACAAATGTAAAATATCTATATGGAAAGTTTCCCAGATACAACACTGTTTTCAATGTGGACGACAAAAAAGTCTCGAAGGAAAACTCAAGGAATGAACATCACACACATAAGATTATTTCTGTATGTGTAAGGATGAGGATGTTCGTCCTAGAAGTTTTTCATGTTTACTACATTGGTATAGTTAGAAGAATGATGTGAACGTTTCCAATAAATGTTAGTTCATTTTTTCAGATGGGAAATAAAGGCAAAGGCATTTATAAAGCGTTGGTTCCGTTCGCTCATAGAAGTCCCATATATGCAAGAAAATGTTTTAGTGGGAAATAGATACGTGAAAGAAAAAGTGATGAAAAGCGGCAATCGTTTGAAATGTCGAAGAATATGATGAAAAAAGCAAAGTACATCCATGGAATAGTAAACAGTAGACGATATAAATCACAACCCACTAAGAGTTTCGTTATTTCATGAATGATTTATTGAATTAGAGAAATTTTACTCAGCAATAGATTTCGGGTATAGATAAGCCAACCCTGGTCAAAATTCAAATGATGAACCTAAATTATGCTTAGTCACTCACTGCGGCAAAACTAACCCATCCTTAGAAATCCCAAAACTAAAACTTCAGATACTTTCTCGCAACGTTGCAACTTCTCTCTATCTCCAATGTCATTAATGGGAACTTGTTCGTTATCTATTTTGACGTGCCGAAACAAACTATATGTAAGCTAAGAAATATATCTAGCATACGAACAAATTAGGAAGTTTTTGTGATTACAAGAACAGCTGAAAATATGAAACTACCTGACATACAGCTTTCTGCAATAAGGATATAAGTTATGGCAACTGGTGGAAACTGTAGGTTCTTTGCGGTACCTCGGCCCCGGTACGCGATGTCTATCCACGAATGCAATTTTGCGTTTTAATATACGACCGTTGCTGGTTGTCGGTCGTAGTGGCGGCGACCGGAGGCGTGTATCGGTCCGCGAATAAATCACGCCGATTACTTCGTTGCAATAGAGGCATACAGGAAGCGCTTCGTCGGCTGTCCCAAAAAGGGCCTACAACCGCGACTACCGATACATAACGCTTGGGAACTATACACTATACTTTGCAAAGCTATAGACAGTCACATTGGGACTATAGATATTTATGTTGCCTAAAGAAAAGTGAAAATATTGTTAGGAATGGTGTAATCAGTGGGGAATCAGGTTTACCTACCCAGTACTGGTAGGGCAGGTATACCTACCCACTATTATTAAAAAGAGAAATGAGCCCAAAATATCAGAACTCAATTTTTGGCAGATAACAAAAAAAAAATTAAAAAGTTGTACAAAATAAATTGCTACATCCTTTTTCCTAATTAAAAACGCAATTTTACGTAAATTACCAACAATAAAAGTAAGAGCGAGATTTCCATTTTATTTTCTATTTCCCAAGTGCAATTAGATCTCTTTAATTACCCAGGGCGATATTTTCTGCAAACACACATTAGCAATAGCCATTGTTCATTCTTAACATATTGTTTCGCAAATACTAACCACTGAGCAGCCTAAATCATTTTAATTCGCTCAATTGAATACGATCCCAGTATCCTTGTCTGGGCAAAGCAAGTTTGCACTTGAGTTTCGCTCGTTTTTTAATTTATTGTATCACTTGACCGACCTTGTCCGTAGTGTATTATTTTATTTATTATATGTATTAGTTAGGGGCTATAAATCACGACTTTCGCTTTTGTCCTCGGGACTCTCGGGAAAGCGAGCATACGCGTCGAGAAGTTTCCATTCGGTGTGGCGGCATTCGTTTGCCTCGCTTCATAACCAAGCGTTATGGGAAACCTGGAGGTCAGTTGCGTTTTTTCTGCTGTGTATGATAGGAATAAACGCTTGCTGTTTTCTGAGAGCCTAGCTAGAGTGGTTGAAAGTTGTTGCGGTCAAAGTACCGTGTGTGTGGATAATCGCTTGGAACCAAAAAGGGTGAGCTTATAATACAGGAATAAGAGCTCTACATATCCCCGAGTTAACCAAGCGCTGAATTTCTGGATTTGTTGGTTTCTGTTCACTTCCGGATTTTCATTTAGCGTAATTTACTCGTAGGGATTTGTTGGAACTTTTCATATTGCAAAATATTAAGCCATTGATGATAGTTTGAAATTTTATCCAAACTCGTAATTCTAATCTTATTAAAGCATAATTTTCAGGTTGCTACTGGACATTTTCCGGAAAAGACCAGTTAAAGGAAAGAACGTTGAGCATGATAAAGTGGACCGAGTGTAAAAGATACCTAACACCGTTAATGTGGGTAATATGGGGTGAATATTTTATGTGGAGCTGAATCAGGGTCTTGCATAAATTTCATAACAAGCATTTATTTTCGAGACTTAACCTTTGAAAATTTTCCATTTTTTATTTTAAATATTTGCTATAAATCAGCAAAGAACTTGCAATTATTATCTGTGCAAGTTTTAATTAAATTCATTAATTTTAGAATTATCTAATTACAACGTCCTGTAATAGAAAGAGAAATGCAAAATGAGATTTAAGTATGTTTGCATTAAATAAATTGAATTCGGGAATACTCCAGAGTCGTGCGTTAGAGTAAAGGGCTAACATTGGACTAGAAAAGGCACTAAATAAAATTATGATGATAGCTGCGTGGGTAAAGGCTTACTAAGTGGATGAGGAAACGTATTTTATCTTTGTACCTCTGAAATATCTCAAAATAACAAATTATATTTCTCACTGGTAAATGATTCGGAGTTAGTACATTGTTGTTTGCTCTTTAGAATGGGTATATCGTGTCGATACATTTTAATGTTGGGGAATTTAGTAAATTTCCTCCAGTGGCTTGCAAACACTCCCAACGCCAAAATTGCATATTGTGCACGTACAATGAGCATTTATCGGTTCGACCCATGCTTATATGGACGTTATACGTGCGCGTCCATTGATTTTACTGGATATTTTATCCGCACTTTCCTGAACTCACTTCAATAAATGTTTTGTGAGATTGTTTCCAATGTAATCGGTATTAATCTGTATTTTTTACATTTTGGATTTGGCCAAATTCATTAATTGAAATTTTGATTTAATTTTTTAACTCTGGAATAAAATGCTGTATGGCAGTTTTTTAACTGGGACATTTTTTTAAAATTTTGCAACCAAAAGGATGTAGCAAAACCAGATTTAGAAGAACAACAATTTACTAAAAACAAGCCAAAGAGTTTCCACATAAAGCACAAAAGCAAACTACATTTGTATTGATCCTACAACTCAAAAAAAAACTCGGGAAAAAGTTTACTTCTCTTTTTTTACTTTAAGTACATCTTCTAATCTTGTTTCTATACTCATTTGATTCATTAAAGCAAAGTTGTATCCTAGTAGACCTCCCAGATGTGTTTTTTCCTAGTCAGCAGTAATTCTTGCCAATTGAATTTGGCAACTTTTCTAGTTATGTATTTAAATTTCAATTAGGAATTAGAGATCCCTCGTTTAATTTGCTTTCTTCATCTTCTTGTACGGCCCGACGCACAATCTTTACGAGTTCAGATCGGTTGGTCCGTTAACTTAAGTTTTGCAAGTTCTTGGCCCGTCTGGTTATTATTTAACAGTAGCTTTGAGCAAGGCGAACTAGAGAAACAAAGAGCACGTAATACAGACGACACCGGGATAGAAATAAAAGGAAATCAGGAATCTTCGGCGACCTCTGCCAAAACCTTTCTGGCGACAAAAGCATCACATGAATAGTACGCTCACCCTTATTGAACTTTCAATTAAAAAGGAACGCTTTAAATGGTTATCGAAGTCAACTTGGTGTAGCATATGGATACAATGTAAATGCGAAGCATTAAAGGTCAAACTTTGTGAATACACAATAAGCAAAAAATGGAAAAAATCGTTTAATTTTCCGTTTTCGTTTTGAAACAAAAGTTAGCAGACAATGTGTGAATATTACTTGATGTATACAGAGTTGGCTCTGGAGAATCCAGTTGTGAGTTTTGGTTTGCCAAATTTGATTTGCTTTTGGGAATAATCCGGCTCTGCAGGAATATTTGCAAATGTATATGTAAAATGGAAATCCGAGGATAACAACAGGACGAGACACATTGAATGCGATATATCGAAGATAAAGTTCCTTCCTATTCCGGCTAGAGTTTTTGGCTTATTGCTCAATATGGCACCCGTTAAAAACCAAACAACTTGTACCTCAATGAAAATAAAAAGTAACAAAAATAAAAGTGAAGACAACCAAACTGAGAAAGTGCGAACAACATAAAAAAGAAAAACAATTTCTACAGAAAGTGAAAGCTTTAAGCTGGCAAATGGAAAAGATTTCTATCAAATCAAGCCACGGCAAAATCAATGAATTCAGTCTACAAAGGGCACGACGGTTGGAAAACAGTTGAAAGAAGCAAATGAATGGATGAGCGGATAAGCGAATAAAAAGTTGGTAAACGAACCCTACTTGTTTATTGTTTCTTCCTCTCCTTTTCCGGCAATATCACCATCTTGTATTATTCCAATTTTTTCTTGTGTTGGCGACCCATCAATGGATTTTACACTTTACAACCGGAAAAAGAAACGGTGCGTTAATTTCATTACTTTCGTCACCATTTCCCAGATCGTAATTTGCATGTAAATTTTAATTAAAGCTACGATTTCCTTTTGTCGCATTTCAGACATTCGATATCGATCGGCAACGTAAAAAAAGCAAATAAAGCTTCGATCATGTTCGTATTGTGATGCTTAATATAAGGGTTTTAGCAAAATCTGCAAGAAAACCCAAGAGAAATGTTGGAGGTATACACTAAGCGGAAACGTAGACAAAACGTCAAGAAACCGCAGAATGATGCAGAAGAAATATGCGCACCGCGGGAACATCAGCCAACTATTACGGAAGTTCTACTCGATCAATCAAGTCTTCGATTGGGTAATGCTAAGATTAAGTAAGACAGGATGGTTAATAAATCACTGACGAATTTGTCTGATAACGCTCACACCTGGTGCGCAACGCATTAAAAAGCTTTGGTCCTTTTCATTCATGTCTTTTGTCTCAACTGATAAAACCTCATTATAAGTATCTCAATTAACGACCCCTTGCTCCTTTTGCTCTCTTAATGAAAACTTAATTAAAGGAAAACATAAAAACTTTTGCTTGTTTTTAATTTCCGAATTCCAGAATTTCCTTGCTGTTGTAACAATTGGAAGAGTTGCAGAGAAGAAAAGTCAGGAACTAAAATTTAATATTCTTCCGAAGTTCGGTGTTTGTTTTATCTATGTAGGTTTTTATCAGGTGGCAAACGATTTTAAGTATGTGTATTCACCAGAAATACGCTTCCCGCATCGAATTGCTCTCGACGAATTGCTCCCGAGAGAAGAACATAGGCATAGCATAGTGGGAACGGCATCACACGCCAAACAAAACGCTTCCTATCTGGCGTTACTCAACTTGCGGGTTATGTGTTCCTTGCAATATCACCACATATACAACAGAGGCCTTTCGTCATTCCTGCTGAGAAGCGAGCATCAGCATACGTTCGCTAGCGACATAAAGCGCGTAGGTGCGAAGGCAAAACGGGCTACATAAGTAGTAGTAAAGTACGGAGAAGAAGACGAGTGGAGAAGATGAGTGCGAATTTGGTCGGAGCCTGGGTTTACGGAAGCAGCAAGCATAACATGGGGAACGGTAACGCTGCTCTTGGTGTTAGTAGTGGTGGTTCCTCTTTCCCTGGTTTCATTCATAAACTTCGGAAGTTTTCATCTGAGTTTGTTCGCACCCTGCCTATTTTATTTGCACTGAAATGTTTGAAATATTGGTCGTGTATGCTGGGCATTTTGCATTTGCGAAAACTTCATGTGTTTTCAACATTTACATTCAGGGGTGTACTTTGCCAGATGGGCCGGTAGCATTTGGAACACGAGTTACCGGCCTACCTGGCGAATTTTCGATTACCCGACTTAATTCTTTATTTGTCGGATATAACTAGAGACGGATTAAGATTGGCTATTTTATAAAACTAGAATTTGGGACAGAAGCTATCGGTCCATCTGACTAATTCCCGATAACCCGATGGGCCGGTAGCTCGCTCCCTGGTGGAGAACTAAAGAATTAAGTCATTTAGAATGTAAAATTTCTTAAATACGCCACTGAAAAAATGTATTTATGGTATGAGAAAAAGTTATGATCGAAAAGTAAAACAACAAGATTTAAGTTTTAGAATTTTCCGAAAAGTTTAAATCAAGATTGTTATAACAAGCAGTTAAATACTTGGAATTATTACAACGTGGTATTTTTCTCCTGCCAAAAAACAAAAGTAAAAATAAAGAAATTGTTTTGTGGCACGTAATTTTGAGAGCATTGACTTCCAAATTAAAATGTGATATCAAGTGAAACGCATTAATCGGATGCTTGTTGAGATCCTCGTATAATACCCTCATTCACATAACAACAACAAGAAAATTAATACCGGAATTTCCAAGAAAGAAATATTTCCAATGCAAAAAAAAGCGCTCGAGGGAGAAGTAAATAACGTAGAATAAAAACCAAGTTAGTAAATAAAAGATAAACTTAAACAACAACAAAAAGGCAAAGTAGAGTAAGTAAAAACGATTTTGCTTTCGCACAATTCCGCATTTTACTTTATTCATTTTTTGTTTTGATTTCTATTTCCGTACTTTTTCTAATTTTTTCTTCTTGGAATTTCCTTTTGGTTCGTTAATGGAATCCCGCAGTTTTTTCCCAGCTTTCCTTTGGTTGAACGTTTCAACTGCTCGTTTTTCGTTTCCGGCTCATTATTTAACTCGCCCAAGTTCATCCAAAACCTCACTGTAGGATTGTACTGTCTTGTTGCGTATCTTCATCCACGCGTGTATCGCAACTTCTGGCGAAGTAGAAGGAAAACAGCGGGAGGAAAAGTGGAATCAGCAACCCTCAAGAAATATCAGCATGCCTGCGGAGTACGTATGGAGGTGGTGGATTATTCGCAGACGGGGAATAAATGATATTCGAAAGCAATGCGATATGTTGGGAGACGGCGCTACAATTCGAGAAATCGTGTCCTGCATTCATCAGGTTCAGGCTGTCTGTATTGCCCTTTTTATATTTTCATGTATTTTATCTCCAAAGGGAAGAATGAGGCAGGCAGGCAGACCTGTCGTCGAACCAAAGGCTTTCATTTTTCAATATTTTCTGTCGCGCGATGGCTTATGGGAAATTGGGAAATCATTAGATGCTTCTTATCATTATTCTTCTTTGGAAGGTTCGTATTCCTTTCATCTAGTGATTGCTTATTGATTGCTATAGACGTATTCGCAATTTGATATACAATAGTAGTATTGAATTATTTGGAATATGTACATATTTCGTCTTGTGGAATGAAACATTTTCCAGGAAAGATATAGTGGGGGTATTAAAACTGTTTATAATAATCATTAATCACTCTTTATTTTTTTAGCCAATAAAATCCAAAAACATTTAATTCGAATCAAATACAAGACAAAAGTTTTATTTTCTTGTTGAATATAATTATTTGAATGAATGTAGAGATTTAACCCGACCATTTAAAAGCACATTTGAAGTAATATTTGATACCTTATTCAAATTTACCTCGATATATATATAAAGTTCATTTAAAGGCAGCGACGAAGCTTTTGCTGTTTGTCAAAACGCATAATGGAATTACAGAAGCAGAATGAACAAATTATGTCTGGAGAGCTAGCAAGTAAGCATGGCTCGCCATGTCGAAATACATAGTTGGAAACTGTCGCGTTTCGTTACGTTCCTCCTAATTGCGCTCTTAATTGGACGCGTCGCGTCGTCTCGCGTCACATCTACACCTACACTCATCGCACATTTGTTCTAATGTTCTCATCATGTTGACTGACACACTACTCTCGTTACTCCACAAATACCAATGTCTTCTAAAAGGTAACCAGGTGGTTGCTTAGTTGATTAGAAAATTGTATGTCAATTATGTATTTAGTATTCATAAGGATCATATAGAGATGTAACTACTAAATTTGGCTTCAATAACTAATTTTGGTGACCAAACTTTTTTGAGATCCCTAAAATGGCAAAATTGCAATTTCTGCATAGGTGACTTCAGTGACCAAAGGTACAAGGTGTACATGTTGGGATACCCTGAACTATATGAGAGTTATAATACTGTGCAAAATTGGTAAAACTTCTAATTTGGAACAAACTTTTCATAAAGATCATATAAATAAATTTAGAAGCGTAACTTCAAATTGACTAAATCAGCAGTTGCCAAACTATCACGATCTAAGGACCATCTACCAATTTTGGAATTTGTCACGATCTAGGGACCATCTACCAATTTTGAAAATTCTGCATAGATGTCCTCACTGTCCTCCATAGATCCGAGAAGTACGAGTTAGGAAACTTTGAACTACATGATAATTTCAGTATAGTACAAAATTTGTAACAAGTCTAATTTGGAACAAAATTCTAAAGGCTGAATTTCTAATTTAGTTACCTGTTAGTTACGTCCCTGAGCAAAATGATATTTAATACAGATTAACAACTCCATTAACATTATAACAGAATGTAAGTAATCAATCAATATCGAATCCTTTATTTATTACCCTTATAAACTCACGTTTCATGTCCAAACATAAAAGCAAAAGATTTTTATTAATTCAGTTCATTAGTGAGCGCAATTTTTTGTGAGCTAATGTACTAGCATTAAATTTCATTAAAAATCGACGCTGTACTAAAACCCCTTCAGTGTAACTCGTCGAAGACCTCGTGACGTTTATTAAATAAATAATTTTTGGTGGATTAGATCGCATAAAAAGCACCCCGTGCGTTCGCGTCCCTCGTTACTATCTCGGTCGATTCAGTAGCTGCTTCTCTTATTAACTAATTAGAGCAATTTTGTTAAAGCGCTATGGAAAAGGTTATTCCTCTTTTGCTATTAAATTCGCCACCTCGCTTTGCTCCGACCAAGCCAGACCAGACTCGCATTAAATTTCGCCAAATTAAATTATGTTATCGACCTGCGTTTAATAATAAAAGCGACCGCGATGTCGACCATTCGTCGAATTCCACGTTTTCTTCTCGTTGTCAACTTTGATTAACGCGGTTAACTTGTCATCCACCAAGCGTTGCGTTCTTGCACGTGGCGCACATTTCAATCAGTCAGTTACAAGCGTTTTGCAAAAGCGTTTTGATTTTGCAAAAGCGTTTTGATTAAACCACAAGAGGACTTATGTTAAATAATTCCAACACATATCTATTAATTAACCAGCTATGCAAATCTGTTAATTGGGATTAGAGATTAAACGAAAGGGAGGCTGGCTTTCAAAAGGAATATGGTGTTAACGGCGGCAATTAATGTTTAATTAATGGTATCAGAATAGAATTCGTTACAAGACGTTACTGTTGATTGTTGCGATTTAAGCTTGGATTATACTTAAATTATTGTGAAGAAACCGGCGTAATTCGGAAGCTAGAACCCAAGTTGTGGGTGGTAGCAATCGGAAGTAAGCCAGTAAATTGAATCAATTCGAAACGAAACCAAACCTAACTGAAGTTCCACGTCGACGAATACTCCAATAAATTTCTCTCCGACGAACTTGTACGCTTGCCAAACTCACTAAAACTACTCATTGATTCTTCGAATATGTCACATTTCATTGCTGCTTGTTCAAATATTGTGGCTGGCTATTCAAACTGTTGTAATTGAAAATCTACAACGAACTCTATAAATGTCTTCATAGTTATTTATCTGAAGCAATTTATTTCTATCTATCAACTTTGCCAAATTTTGTAACAAGACTAAAACATTAGCCTTCTTAGAAATTTCTTGTCCACTTGAAAATTGGCACTTTTTCACTCAACCTTTATAATTTATGCAAAGAGCCACTATTCGCACGAAATGCAATTAAAAGTTTTGCTTTCGCATCGTGGCATGTCTTGAACGTTAAGTAACGAGGTGAGTGCAGAATATGTATGAACGGTGCAAAGGGCTCAAGCTGAACTTAAGACGCAAGAAGCAAATAATTTGTCGATAAATTATTCACAACAATACAGCAGAAACGAACCGGGTGGGTGACTTTCCATATTCTACATGGAGCAGTCGTTAAAACTTGTGTGTGTTCCTAATAGCCAGAAAGTACTAAATGGGTGCAATGGGCTGCGCCGCGACGCATTTTACGACTTTTATAAACCGCTGACTTCCTTCCTTAATATGATCTCGTTTTTCTTCTATCAACTATCTTATATTCAACCCGTATACGCCCAATGATTTACTATTTGCTATCAAAGTTTATAGGCTTGATTATGTAATGTTCTATTATTATGTTACAGCTGTAAGATTAAGGAAATGATTTGACTTATAAGGCTGTGTAACATAAAATATTTTAGAAAAGAATTAATAAAATAAAATTTACCTTTGAATAAGTTGTTTGGTTAATAGAAGTAACACAAAATATCAAAATGACGTGTTAAGTCAGTCCGCGCGCGCGTACACTACTAATTTGGTGCAAACTGCAAACCACAAAGCTTGCAGAAAAACAATGAAGTAAACAACTTTCATATAACAATACAAACTGCACATACTAATACGCCATTTTAATTAATAAATCTTTTCCTCTAAATAACAATCACAGTGATTTAAATCATTCCGACAGTTGACAATGATTTGCTAGTAATTATGTTGATTTAGAAAGCCTCCCTCTCGGATTACATCCGCAACGGAACAAATTTAATTAATTGAACATTGCTAATCGAGTTAGCGTGTAAAATCAACTATTTACAATTAGTAACATTTTACTTTTAATGCTGTCCGTTAAATGATTAATGACTATCCTAGCCCGTCAAAACATAATCCAATATATTTCACTGAAATTAACTCAGTATTATGTCTTCGTTTGCTTTGCTAAAATTTCGTAAAATCGTAAAACGACGCGATTCTAGAAACCTAGAAAAGCAACTAGGCAATTATCATGTTTTATTGCTGTTTCCACGTTGTTTTGTAACATTTGCCCGCTTATTCAAGTATGGCTTCTTAAAACATTTCGAGGACTGAGGTAGAATGTAAGTTTACCCTGCTAAAGTTATCCGGCAGTATTACCCTTTTAGCTAATCTACAAGTTAGCGTTAAGCGAAAGCAGGTCGCATCAACAACCTCTTCAGAAGTTCGTAGGAAACTTAAGCAAACAACAAGTTCGAAAAAATTTGCATGAGTTTTGTAGTTACTACAAGAGAATTATAAAAAAAAAAAAAATAAGTAAACAAGCTATAGGCAACTTTAACAGTGTAAATTTAAATTTTGTAATTCTGAAGATTTTAAATAATGTTTAAATATACTATAAAAACTCTTTAGGATGAACGTTTTATTTGATGTGTGTAGATTCCAAATTTGTTTAGTCGACATTTCTTATGCTCATTGCATCTTGTTGCTTATAGAATTTAATTAAATATGTATTTGGGTTTACCGAAGCATCACATCGCTTGTTGTTATGATATATTTCCATACATTTCCGTTTTTGCTTAGGGAGGATATAGGATGATGTTCGATGTTGGTTTACATTTAATTTTCTTGCGTTCCGCATACATTCACACCACGCGTCACAAAATCATGATGATATCAGTCCAATGCTGAGGATGAGGGTGCAAATAACTCACTAAGTTCAAAACAGGCACATTTAATTTTTTTAGGCGATACCAATGCTGACAAAGAGAAATTGGTTATCTTTGAAGTTTCATGAATAAATTAAAAATTATTGTTAGCGAAATTCCCAAGCGAATTTTTAATACTTCTAATAATTATCATGAGAAGCACGTACATACACGTGTCTTCCTATTGATTCAACTCATAAACCAAATAATAAAATGAAAGTGTATGAATAAAATGGAAAAGCTGAAGGATGTAAAGGAAATTCGGTCGCGAACACGTAGAATTGGATTTCTCAGTGTTCAAAGGTCGTTCGTCTGCAACCCGCACACGCTTCATCAGTCCTGGAAACAAAAAACGCGTGGCATCTTTACTTCCAATCTCTAAAAGGGTAAACTATTTGATTTGCAGCTATCCTATTTCAATACCACTCAACTTGTGACATTAACCGGATACTAAAAGTCTTTATTTACACAATTCGAAAATTGTATGTCAAAGTTAGTACAAAGTTGATGAAATTCAATTTCAAATCGAATCCAACGATTCTTTTTAATTCATTGCAATTACAGAGTATGTGTGTTTTGAACATGTGACGTGTATATGTCATTTGGCTTTTATCGTTTTCCAATTACTCACTTCCGTCCTCATCCTCTTTATCCCAAAAAGTTTCCTATACGATTAAACAGCATGCAAACATTTGTCGTGCTTCGGGCTAAGCGAGCGTATCGGTTAATTTCGTTCTAATAACGATGGGAATGCAATAGCCATGCCATGCAGCAACAGCATGTAACATATTGCGAATGACTGGAATGAGGGAAGAAGTTTGCATGCGCTTCAAGTAAAGTCCATCGAAAATTCACATTCCGGCGACGCGACGCCGACACCACGCCACGCGCCGTTCTGCATTTAACATTCGACATCCTTTCATGCACAATTCAGCACTGGGTTGGGAATAACCACTGTCGCCTGCTGCATTAAACAAGCCTCAGTGAACCACTGACCGCAATCCACTTGCGAATTCCGAATTCTCTACTGGTCTACAACTATTGGATAAACATTAAATGCTCACGAGATGCAACAACGTTTATGTTTGTTGGTACAAATTGGTAGAAAATTTAACATAATTTGAACTGCAGGTGGTTTTATTGAATTTCTGTAGTGGCAACAGGTTAAGAGTAAAGTACTGACAAATTTTGCAAAATAAAATTCATTGGAAAAATCTCATTGGGTCTAGGAAGTGTGACCCCAACAAATTTGGACACGATCACCTTAACTGTGGTAATTCTAAAACTGCCCCGAGTAGTAATTAACCGCGAAATAAATATGAGCCTCTCCCCTTCCCAATTTTCCCAAACCATGTGACATCTTCCTTATGGCTATTTCGATCCTGGTTCAATTTTAAAGTCCCCCTCCCCCTATCTACTTCTCTCTAGTAGATCCTTCGGCTACCGTTGATAGAAACCTCTGATGATCAATTAATAAAAGCCCAAAAGCAAATTTGGCAAAAGGCAAAGATCAAAAGTAAAATCGGCAACTTATGAAAAACCCATGTAGTATGCTAAGCAGATTTATTTTGCAACGAAAGCATAACTATATATGGTACTTTTGACAGGTCCCAATCAATAAATTCATATTTGGTGTTATTCGGCATTGTGAGCTGGCCAAATTGAATTCTTGCGAATAATAGCCAGCACGCTTTTTATCCCGGAATTAGGCGCAGGACCCATCACAACCACGAATGATATGTACGTGAAAAAATACGCACAAAAGCTTCAACAAGATTCCACAAGCAAGCAGGTAGAATAATATATCAATGATATCAAACGGTTATCGGTTATCGACATATTGACGTATTCGTTGTACGCGTCACTCTGTGGTATATAAGAGTTCAATGATATAGTGGCCAGAAAATAAAAAACGAAACGCGATTCATATAAAACGATGGCGGGATGGGTGAGAGTGCCAATGGCGAAATTGGCGGTAGGATAATATGATATCAATTTCTGCGCAATAGAAAAAGGGAATCTACAAGCAAACGAGTTTTTTATGCAGTGTGTAACTTCGGCCTGACTTAACTCGATTGCAATGTTCAGCACCTGTTTCATGCGAGGTTCCATAGATTGGTGGTTGTAGGGAGTTGGGGGGTAGTAAAACAGCTGATACAGCAATATGTCAAGCACACCGAGATCAACATATTCATATTTGACAAATTTGTGTGCGTATGCAAATAGGCCTCGTGTTTCATATCATTAGCCATGCATTAGATGACTTGCTCCGAGTAGAAAGCACGAAGGCCAAATGCACCACACTCAAGTGCCATTACTAACTCTGCTAGCACTGGATAATTGAATTTTCGTCACTGTGCTAACACACACAACAAAGGTGCTGGCTGGATTCATTCGTCGGTCGTGTCGAAAGGTTATTGGAAAATGCTTGAATTTCCGCTTTCATGCACTTACCACACTGTTCGTCGATATCTCAATGTATCACGTTTGTTGACATTGCGAGATGGCACAAAGCTATTTGCGATCTAGGTACTGATTGCAATGAGGGGTAATTTATTTATTTAGGTTTACAGCTTATTACTTATTAGTTCTCACTTGGTATTAATTGGTTTTCTTGTGCGGAATTGTAGGACTGGCAAAATATCGTATTTTGATAGTTCCAAATCTTTTAGGAACAAATCTATAAGATTAACTAATTAAATATTAGTATTAATGAAACATCCCCTGTTGAATAACTTATAATAATAAAATACCGAATAATGGAAGAGTTTTTAACACTGAAACTTTGTATGCAGAAATATCTGATATACTTGTATGCAATTTCAATTTCTTACAAAGTATTCACTTGTACTTTGTATCAAGTCAATAAATTTTTTACAACATTTATCATATAAGTACCATTAAAGTGTGAAGTTACTCTTTTTTCCTGAGAGCAAAAATCGAAAGTTTTTCATTGTCACTTTTTCAATGTGTGAGGTCGGTCATACTTTGCTATCTTAATTATATATTTTACATAAAGTTAACGTCACGTTAAAGATATAATTTCAAGGCACGGATCAAAAAAGAAAATTATACACTATGTTTCGAAATGTAGTAATAACTAGATATAAATAAGAAATGCCTACAAGCTGTAATAAACTAAAGCAAATTTTATACTGGGAGTTTGTAAAAAAAACATTTTCTATATTTACATTTATTACGAACCATGCTTGTAACTATGGCTGTTTCAGAATTTGAATTGAACGCCTTCAAATTCTGCCACAACTATAAATACATATAGATAAATACGATTTGTACCAGACATGTGTCCGAAAAATTGTTAAATATCATCCGCTATCGGCAATCAAGCAACAACATGAAGTACTCAAACACTGTCAAGAATCTATTCAGGAGGCGTAACTAGAAAACTCGCACGGTAAAAAGAAGTAATCAAGTTATTGTAGAAAAAATTAAATTTATTATTATTTCGATAATGGTTCCAAATGTGCTTGTAATACCTAACCCACAGAACCAGTATAACTAAATCGACGTCGCCGTCGTCAATAATTACATGGCTCGCTATTATGTTTACGCAAGTGCTTCATATTTCTCATAGACCAGAAGACCTCCGAAAAAAAATGCCCTCGATCAAACTATTAAATCGATGAGAAATTAATATCCGTTCGGTATTGATTAATCTCATATTTTAATCTCTTTTCGTTTGTAATTAAGAATTAACTTAAATTAAATTTCGCGAGGTCCTAGAAATTATTAAAATCTAATTAGAATTGCAAAGTTAATTACAAGAAGCATGCGTAAAAAAAACAAACGAAGTGAAAACAATAAACAAATAAGTTGAAAATGTAAAACTGATTTAAATCGGAACTGAAAGCATACAATAGGAACAGAACAGACTAAACAGTATACGTGCAGATTCAACATTCACTAGTACACCTACATCCCGTTGTGTGATTTGCAAAATGCGAAAATTAGCATAGAAATTGAACGACACTTTCCGCTCGAGTGTTGGTTGGCTTCACTTTGCGCAACGAAACTAATAATAATGCGATCGACTAATTACTAACCAAATATCTCGCTCGGATCGTCTCATTGCTGCACTCGATCCTATTCCCAAACTAGTTTATTGATTGCAATGCATTCAAGTGCATTATGAATACTAAATAATAATCCTGTAAACAGGCTAATTAAATGAAATTCTCACAAATTATTTTGCTCATGAAGGATGCTACTACTAATATATTATCTCTTCGTATCAATTGTGTAAGTGGATCTGATGAAATTTCGATGACAGCGGTAGTTCACTAATTGGATTACAGGAGTTTCTTGCTTGCTGGACATAGGACTATGAGTAACTATTATGAACTGACCTCAACTGTTCATTATCTAATATTCTGTTATTAATAGGAAAATTTAAACATACAGTATGGTTAAAAATCAACAATTTTTTCTTGGTGCTAAATTAGTAGAAATTGTAAACTTGATTGGAAAACACCGAAGAATTTTTTGTAAATATTTTGTTGACCAAAATAAACGATCCAAAGAAATCTATAAAGACTTGCCCATGATAGAAATTAAGATAGAAAGTTTTCTATTACTCTTGAGAATATCTATCGATTTGATGAAGTGACTCCAAGTTATATCTGAACAATGGAACAATAAGCAACTGTGCACTCAATGAAAGTGCAATATCGAAGCAATCAAAATGTTCTGTCGAATGTTACAAGTGAACCAATCATAATTTCCTAGACACATCTGAAGAAATACACAGGTAGAATGATTGGTCATAGTGATACCATTATTAAAATGTTTTATGACTTCAAGAAATATGAGGTCATAACATCAAGTTGCAACATATTGCAACATAACAAATAAGAGTAGACAGCTAGCAAGTAATTTGTAATATAATACAACATATGCAGTTGCAGTAGGTAGTAAACTGAAGAAGATAACTTAATGCATTTCCAAGTTGACGCAGGGCTTTACAGGTCTTATCAGTCTACCTCAGTCCTCCATTACCTTCATCTCGTGTTACTCATGATTTTGAACCTTTACATGATGATACATTATCTTCCTCTTTTTTATCCCTATTCTTCCTCGTTATGTTATCTACTTGCGTATTTATATTTTACGTACGCAATGCACTTTAGACATTTTTGAAAGGTTGAGACTCTAGGGATGATGATGGAAACTGAAAGGTGGGTAGAACCATGGGTAGAACCTCCAAGTGGCTGACTCGCCATCTCACAGCCATAAAGTGCGCCTTGAAATTGCTCGTTGCTTCAGTGGCTAGAATAGAGAATAGGTACCTAAATACGGGCAGTTAAAAAAGTAGAGTAATTGATGGAAGTTGGTAGTCAACAATTGTTTAGGGTAGTTGCACCCGGTGTCATAACCACTGAGGATCTTCTATAGAAGTAGACCAGATAGGAAGTATAGCTACTGAGTATAAGAAAATTGCTTCTAATTGTGAATAAGTACTGGTAAGTAATTAGGACAGTATGCTGTATGTTATTAACAATATGCTGCATGTCGAGATTGGTAACTTTTGCTCTAAGACAAATTGAAGAAGATACAAAACAAGAAATCTTCAAGTTATGCTTAAATTGCATAACTAACTTTTTCATTTTAGTTTAAAGTTAAAGTTGGTTTATTTTGCATATTAAAATATTAATGTTTCATAAAATATTCGTATTAACGTGGGAAGATGGTAAAGAACTTTAAGAAGTTACTAATAATGAAAAGCAGAGCCGTGTCAAAATTCAAACGATGCAATTTTTATAGGTGCAAAATGCAAAGTATACAGTAAAATAGTTTAAGTACGGCACTTAAAATAATTATTCATTGCACTCCTATAAAATTTTATATTCTAGCTGAAGTAAATATAACATTTTAAAATAGAACGGATATAGATAATTCTTAATGAAGAATGAATGTGAATTAATCATTTTACGAACATTTAATTACTCTGTAATTACTATGTACATTAGTTTCAGTGGAACTACCAATTTCTTTGTTTAATAAGTTCTTAAACTAGAAATCAAATTAGGAGTTTACAGCTCAACTAGCAACTAATTACTATATTACTTAATTTTTAAATTAACTTATGTAGGTATACTGACACCTACAAAAAACAAATTTATCATATCTATTGTTAAGCGTGGAATTACTACCTTAGCCCACGAGGTAAGTATCAAGAGATGCAGAATGTAATAATCTACTAATTACTATGTGGTGTAACATTTAAAGTTTTCAGTAGGAAATTTTATATTAAAAAAATTTCATATAAATAAATTTTGTGTCAGAAGATGCAGAATTTATTAATCTATTGAATGGTGTATGTATCAAAATTTTGCAATAATTATTTTTTTATGTATTTAAAAAATCAGCTGAAGAAGCATGGTGCAAGCACTGCCACCACGGGAGAGTTCAGCTCATCGAACATCGTCAGTGGACTCAGTCTACAATAGTTTACTACTGGAAAGGGGACTGAGTCCACTGACGATGCTCGATGAGCTGAGCTCTCGCGGGGTCGCGGTATATACAATTTATTAATTCTAACTTACTCTAACTTAATTTATATAAATTTGCTTGCAATTAAAATGTAAGTAAGAAATTTAATATTAAAAAAAATTTCATATAAATAAATTTTGTGTCATAAGATGCAGAATTTATTATTCTATTGAATGGTGTATGTTTCAAAATTTTGCAATAATTATTTTTCAAGTTATTTAAAAAATCAGCTTGAGAAGCATGGTGTAAGCGCTGCAACCCGGCGAGAGTTCAGCTCATCGAGTATCGTCAGTGGACTCAGTCCCCTACAATAGTTTACTATTGGAAAGGGGACTGAGTCCACTGACGATGCTCGATGAGCTGAGCTCTCGCGCATTTGCCGTATATACAATTTATTAATTCTAACTTACTCTAACTTAATTTATATAAATTTGCTTGCAATTAAAATGTAAGTAGCAGGATTTAAGTTATTTACATAAAGACCTTTACAAAATGAAATTAATCGAAGTCAAAATCAAAGTCATGTTCTTGATGACTAAGTCACCTAAAACTGTTGCATTTCTGTTAACATTAATGCAAGGGTAATTGCAGGAATAGAAATGTACGATGTGAGGCGTCTGCACTGTATCGACTACATTAATTACATTTCAACTTCAGAAGCTGCAGAAATAGAATTATTGCCCATATCCTTACAAATTCGAGAGTTGATGTAGAATATAGATATAGTCGAACTGTGGACTAGGACCAGTGCAATGTTAAGTTAAGACCTTTGCCGTTGAATGAGTTACAGCTTTACTGCTAGTATCCTAATTTGTATAAACTTTGTAAGCGCTTTGCCGGAAATATGAGAAATTATTTCATAATTAATTAATCATTGAAGATGTACATATTTTAAATTATGTTTAGAGAAGGCAGATGTTTTATAACTGTATTTTATTAATTTAATTTGTATTTATTTTAAAAATATTCAATTTTTTTTTACAATTTAAAAATTACATTTTCTATTAAATTTGTATTATTCCAATATGCAATTTGCAATAATTTAATAACCCTCCGGTCGTTTTAAAAGTATGTATTACGATTGAAATGTCAATTACAAATATGTATTTAAATTATACAGCTAGTTATAATTAGGATAATATGACATTAAAACTAAAACAAGAATAATTTTTGCTGTGATTATAGTTCAAATCATAGAATTATATTTGTAAACAGGAATAGAATATTAAAGCAAATCAAATACACCATATTTATAATTATGATTGTCCACAATTTTGCGTTCATATAATCATGTTAAAATTATCGACATAATTGAAATAATAATTGGTATAGCAATACGCATTCGCAATGGATTTAAAATGGCAAATCCAGAAATTACTGGAACGTAACAACTTGGAAATATGTCATATGCAGAATTGAATAAAGAACTGAATACGTATGACAATTTTGCAAACAAGAAAAGAATACCATTGGGTTTAATTAAACCCACAAGTTTTATAATTAAATTAATATTATATGCTAATTGCAAAATCAACATAAACAAACGTAGCATCATAACTTGTATCTAACCACGTAAACTAAATAAAACTACGACTGAATAAACAAAATTCATGTGCGAGAATGAAGCGGCTACTGCACAAACATTCATTATACAAAACACACTATAAAGTGGCAGCGTTCGCTTGAATGTTTATATAAAATTGGTACGTGTTTGGTGGTAGAGCATAGTGCCCTAGTGCGTTTTCTTTCACCCCCGCATCAGTGCGTGCGAATATGGGTGTGAATACGCGATTGCTACTGCCTACCAACCAACTCATCCCTCCAAACTGAATGATTTATGTCTTTCGTATTTATTATCTGCGAGTACTCGTTCACATTAAGTAAGCATTAGCTAAGTTAAGGCAAGCAGAAAACCATTATATTCGACTCCATGGTAAACGACGTTATGTTTAGTCCACTTTTCCGACTTGTAAGTGAACAACCAAAAGTTCCTTGGTGTTGTATTGTATTGGCACTAATGGTAAAAGAGGGTTGATGGTTGACGAAAAATGCCACACATTTGAAATGTACAAATTGTTTGTGAATAACGCGTAGAAGCTCTATAGCGCATGAATTCGCAATATTGAAAGCAAAAAATTTTATATAAAAGGCTGTCGCTAGTTGCATGTTTTATGCCCAAAGCTGTTTTCAATTAGGGCTTTTTTGGCGCTTCTTTTGTTAAGTTTACTTTTTAGTGGGGCTCTTTAGCCTTATTATTATGCGATGTGCATTTATATTAGCTGCATTTTTTATACTGACTAGAGCCAACTTTAATTGAACTGCTGTGTGGCCGCTGTTTTAATTCGAACTTGGAACTGCACTTTACTAGCTGTGGGACACATGGACTTCAACTTGTGATTTATTACTGCTCATGATTACATTATTTTGTGGTTTAGAGCTTAATTTATTATGATATGAATTTATTTGGATTTATTTTGGACTGAGATTGGAAATCTAAAAAAGCTCAAAATGGCTACAAGGTAATTGAAATTTTGTTTATTGATTTTTATTTCTAATTATTAGCTAAGATTTGTAATAACATAAGAATTGTTTTTTTTATTTGTAATACAAGTTTATTGATGCAGTACGGAAATAAAACGCAGCATGCTGATTGGTTTAGAACAGTGTGGTAAAGAACTGCAGCACGTTGATTGGCTGACAACAGTGTGGTAAAGAAATGCAGCATGCTGATTGGTTAAGAACAGTGTGGTAATGAACCGCAGCATGCTGATTGGTTAAGAACAGTGTGGTAATGAAACAAGACTTGCTAAAATTATTTAGAAATCTAAAAATGACACTTTTTATAAAATCACTGAGAATATCACAATGTTGGCGGCATTCTCAGTAGGGAAAAGTTTTTTTCGATCTTTTTTCAAGTAAAATAAACACATATCTTATAAGAAAACAAAATGCACATATTTTATGCAAATCTAACTTGAGTCGGCAATAGCATAAACGATAAAAGAAAATAAAAGAATTTATAAAGTACGCACTTCAGGAGACATAACGCAACATACATTAAGAGTAAACGAATAGATTCCAAATAAGCGCGACACTCATAAAATATTAATGCTTTACACATACAGCAATTATAATAATATTCTATAATTATCTAGAAGTGTATACACTAGGAATATATAGATACATATATAATATAATATCTGCGATATAATATACCTATATCGTGAAGTATCATTCCTAATTTATGTACCTCGTTAATATTTATTTTATTAGAAATCTTGCGCTTACCAGGAATTCGATTCGCTTGTAATTATGGCCGCCGAATAACCAAATAAATCAATTAGACTTTTAGCTTTAACTTGAATTATGTGCAGTTACTATGGCATGAGTCTTATTACTCAAGTACTCAAATGTACATGAACTCGAATGCCAACATGACAAGACATCGCATAATTATTTTATCATAAAATTCGCAGTGGACATTCATCATTAAATCATTAAAGCTCTTTTATAAGTGCGTGCTTACCAGTTTGTTCATCTCGAACAAAATGACTATTAAAATCAAAACAAGCATTTAAGCGTTTACTATGAATACAGATTAGTACCAAATATTAATAACAACAACGTTCAGGCAATTTTACGATGATATTTTACTATACTAAATATTTTACAGCTATGGATTACACTATTTATTTTGCTTTCAAAAGTTATGGGTCTTTGTTGATTGAAAATTATTTTGGATAAAATTTTAATTTTAAATATTATGTTTTAGATTTAAAAAAAAATTGCACCTAGCAAAAAAGCCCACAACGTTTGAAAAAATGTAACAATATTATTTATATTGTAAACAATTGAAAAGTTTAACGAGTTTAAATTAATAATTAAGAACTTACCTCAACTGTTCGATTTATTTACAGTCTCAATAAGTCAGTCAGTTATCAAAATTCAATCGATTGCAAATCGTGCATGATTAGCGCATATGACGTGTGATTGACGAGTAGAATTAAGCGCATGCATGACCAATCTGTACAATTCCGAACTAAACTAAGCTTTGGGCTTTCTTCATCAACTTGATGCTCTTCCTCGTCTACTTGCCACTATTTTTAACATAACAATCAGTTACTCCGATTGCGATCTTTATGATTGATTAGTTTCGGTTCGTTTAACTCGTCTATAGAAAAAAAGCGAACTTATTAGCAAACGAATTAATTTTTAAAGGGTCAATAAAATAAAATAAAATAAAATAAAATAAAATAAAATTTCAATTTTAATTTAAAGAAATTGAAGTTTTCTGTATCCAAGATAATCTTGCTTTTTAATTATAGAGATTTGAGTAAAACTAATAGGATCTGGTGTAATAAGGGTTTAACTAATGAAGTATTCAATTTGCAAGTATAAATGTTAGAATTTTATAAAAATATTAGATTTCACTTAGATATACAAAAGATCGAAGATTATTGAAGGGCAATATGAGAAAATGGATTTGATGTAGTAAATCCGCATGTCGATGAAGTGCAAGACGCCAAAGCTTTGCGACGTCATCGTATCGAGTTCACGAATATTTTATATCTTTTGGATTCTTTGACAACACATAAAATATACTAAAGCCATACGTTTTCATCTATTACAAAGCAATATGGATCTTATGGAGAAATATGTTATTTTCAATATGGTTAGTTTCCCCAAAGAAAATAAAAACTATAAATAAAATTTCTCAAATGTATATCAAATAATCCGAATCATATCTTCATTGGAGTAAATTTAAAAAGGTTTTCTACTCGAATAATAAAAGAAAATAGAAAGAAAGGATCGGAGGGTAATAAAAATAATGAAAATGAAAAGTTGATGTATAGAATTTATGACTGCGCGTAAAGAGCAAAGAGAAAAAGACAATTTATGAAGTGTCACGCGTACGAATGCGATTAGAATTGGATGACATTACACGTCTTCGTTGAATGGAACTGGACGATATAATGGAAAAGTGTATTCGAACGTTTAAATAGCAAATTATGTCCGAATCCTTTTAACAATAATTTTTTAGTGGTTGCCTAAGTTTAAAATGTAAACTCACCGTTGTTTTGTTTTTTTTGGCACAAAAATTACAATCACTAATCAAAATATATAATTTACTTTAAATATTAAATTTCAATTCCTTCAGAGCAATTTTAGTCAATTTTATTAAATTGTTTTAAAAACTAATTAAAACTAAGTAATTAAAGAGAAAAACTTTGAAAACAGTTGGGCAGTTGTAATTGATCAGTAGCATCGTAAAGATAACAAACGCGACACACTCGATAAGCGAAGCGCGTCTTGAACGCTCGCGGGCGGCAAAAAGCGCGTGGTACCCGCGCGACGCTCCGGGATGCTGCGAGAGACTCAACGACTTGACTCTCGCGGCCGCGACTCTACCAGCATGCGATGCGGATGTGAACGAAGTGAAATGCGCATAGCCACGACGACGGCGACGCGACGCTGAGAGCTAGCTCCTCATTCAGGGCGTCGATGGTATAGCGAGCCAAAGCGAAGACGAGATCACCACTGCCGCCCCACGCACTAAGGGAAATAAATTATTAATTTCACGAATAAATTGTGCAACGCTTGCTTGAAGAAGTACTTCCGGATTGTCCGCGAAATTGAACGGATTGATGGTGTATTAAATATTTAAGGTTTGAAGATGTTTATGTTAGTGGAACGCTCTAAGGATAATTCTCATCTTTTATTTAGTGTTTAAATTGATAAATATTGAACTTTAAAATGGGAAGTTTTGTTTTCATGAAACCATCAATCATTAGCTAATTGAAAAGTGGAAATAATTGAAAGATAAATATCAAAGTATGAAAGCGGAATTCATGAAACAGATACTCTTGAATGTGCCAATAAAACTGCATAATTGCAAATGGAATTTTCTGAAAATTGAGTATTGCCTATAAAACTATTGTATATACATAAATACCAAAACAAATTAAATGAACATGTCATTTGAATTTCCAACATTTGATATATCTACTAATGGTTTTCGTTTCCATTTATATTGATAAAAGTTATTACTATAGTTTAATTATTATTACTCTATTTTCAATATTTTACTGGTGTTATATTCATGTCTGCTTTTATAATAAATTTTTATTCAAAATTAAAAAATTGAAAAAGCTTGATTTTTTCCATATAAAGTGTTGAGTAATGGGAAACTAAAACTCACTGTCATGTAAATATTTCCATATAAAGTGTTAAGTAATGAAAAAGTCTTTTTTTTTTAATATTTGTACATATAAAAATATCAGCCATATTCTGCTCTCAAACAGCCAATCATGTGCATTTTTTAAAAATTTTTAATTATATTTAATTAGTTCTAGAAATTATTAATGTAGGATAGAGTAATTTTTTAATTTTGTATAATCTAGTTAAGTAAGCTTAGCAGTTATGTATTGGTAGTAGTAGGTACAGGGCGGGGGTGAGTAAACTTAAGTCACCCCAAGT
>JASKGN010007432.1:0-16659 GCA_030556245.1 Falagria sp. GC000072 | reverse complement strand
TTTTTTATAAATTGTTTCAGATTGGCACCATCAGGATTACAACAAAATGTGCCACAACAACAGCAACAAAATCAGCTGGGACAGCAAATGGTGGCGGGCAGCGGAGGGACGCTGCAGGGCGTCGTCGCCCAGCAATCCCCGTTGGTAATGCCCGTCTTCCCGCTGCGGCCGGCGCAGTCGGCGCACACGCCGCACTATTCCCCTTACTCCCCGTCCAGATTCCACATCGACAAGCGATGCCAACATCGTTGCACGTGGAAATGTCTCAGCATCGCACTCATCCTGTTAGCAGTTGCTTTAACTGCCATGTTGGCTTACTTTGCAGGTGAGTTGCAATTTGCATTTGAATTTGAATTTCCTCAAACGCTTAAGTATTGCAAAAGAGAGAG
This sequence comes from Falagria sp. GC000072, assembly GCA_030556245.1. NCBI lineage: Eukaryota > Metazoa > Arthropoda > Insecta > Coleoptera > Staphylinidae > Falagria > Falagria sp. GC000072. The sequence goes on along the minus strand of JASKGN010007432.1, from coordinate 16,270 downwards.
CGTTTTGGAATTGGGAACAATGGAGATTTAAAAAATGAAATTTAATGAAAATAGGGGTAGAAAGGAATACCCTATTATGATATTATGGTTCTTGATGGCAATGAGGTATTCATTCATTCATTCGTTCCATAGACTTGTGGACAGACCCAAATGAATAGAAATGAAATGAAAGAAAAGAGTTTAGCATTTCGCATGTTATATGGAAATATAAAGGTCCTTAAGTTATACAGGTTGTTATCAAAAAAATTTGCAGGATTAGATTATATTTTTGCTTCTAACCCTTTGAGGGTTGAAAATGTATAGTATATTTTTATATGAATACCATGTTGGTTGCATATAGTATAGGCAAGAGGGGTTAAAGGATAAAATAGAAATGTGGAAAAGAATGGGCACACAATGACTTCAGGGTTGTGTGTTTGTATGACTGCGGAAGGGCAAAAACGAGGTATATAGTAGAAGTACTTTCGTAGGGGAAGATGTAGATGCAGGAAAACACGGAAAAATCTATTTAGCATTTACGTGGTGCCCATTTGTTTGTCGCTACTTTCCTCGACGACGGCAGCGCCTTTTCCTTATTTGAATAACACACGCCACCCTTCATAACCATACATCAAGCGGCACAAGCACTACACAACCCTGCAGCCTAAAATAATAAAATTGAATGAAACAAAATGTGCTCCTTGCTTTCCACAGAAAGTACGGACGTCTAATAACATAGGTTTAGAAATAGGTTCTGGGATTTATTTTGTTTTTTTGGGGGTAATCTTAAAATTAGGTCAGGTGTTGTATTATAATTTATCTTCATGAAAATAAAACGTGGAATTGTGTTTCTAGTCTATTCCATAGGGTTTAAATTTTATTAGAAGTAATAACATTATTTCTAAATACAAATAGGGTGAGAAATTTTCCACAACACCCTTAAACGTTATTATTGATAGTTTGAAAATAAATGACGTTTGATATCGTTCGATCACCACTCACAAGAGAAGAATCGTGTCATTGTGCATTGTTAGTATATATTTTTTTTGGGGATGTGATCCCATAAGCGTTTTTCATAGCCTAATCGTAATGGTAATACTAGAACTAGACCATTTACACAGTATAGGATATATATATCACATCAACATCAGTATCACCTACCCCCAAGGCAAAGTAGTGCCACATTGGCTTTACATCTTTGCCTCGAATGGCAAACAGCATTGTGCTCGTTCGTGTAACTCGGATAACTTGTTTGACTTATGACTATGACGATGTGTCATGTCACACCCTATCTGCTTCATCCCTTAGCAGGATGGAATCGCAAGTCGAGAGGAGTTCAGTTCCACGAGTTGTGCGCGAATGTAGCGTAGCCCTTCCAGGCACGTTTCTCTTTACATGCATACATACTTTCTCTTCCTTTCGTACATTTCACGCAAACCAAGTTTCCAATTACATATTTTCTGCTGATGCTCTAACAATATCAAATCTCAGTAATAGGACACATCTACTTCACTCCACCCTCATATTTTATCTGCTTTTATCTTCGGCCGAAATAACAACGCCGCAGTATTTTGAGGTTTTAGGTTTTGCAATTATTTACTCTCACGTATCTTTCTAAAGAGTACTTATTGTGTAATAATTATTATCATCATCAAAGATAATCATAAATATTCGCTTAAATATATCTAACAATACAAAATTACTTCTTTGTCTTGTTCATATAGAGTCTCAAAGAAAATTTATTTTCATGCTCAAAATTCTTTGTGTTCTTTGTTCATACTCATACATTTCATGTTGTAACATTTTATATAAAAATATTTCCCCAAGAAAGAAAAACCTCCGCCTAAATAAACGTTCTTCTTTCTTCATTCCTTCCTTTCTTCTATCTTTTAAGAACAGAACTATGTGCATCAACATTTCCCGACCAGAAGATTTTCCCACTCGCAATCTGAATGCTGCGCTAATTTAAGACCGTCTCGCATTTCTCAAACCAAAGAACCAAGCATTTAAAACCGTTCCTTTGAAGTCCTTCGTTTATTTGATGCACTTTTGTTGCAGTTTGTCGGGCACGAGCCCAAGCCTCCCCTTTGTATCCTTTGTGTTGTTGTTCCTGGTGAATCTTTATCATAAGAAAAGAAAAGGAGACGCAGCTTCCTTTTTGTTCCTATAAAGTGAGAGGAGAAAATATAGGAAATCATATTTTTCTATGAAGCCTATAAAGTCCTAGGCTCAGAGTGGAAATTGCATCGAGTAAAACCACCCTCCTCTTCTGCGTGCGAAGAGAAAGAAAATCTATTTAGATTCAAATAAAGCAAGCACCGTCAGTCGCACAGCCAATTCCCTGGATATAGAGGGGTGACACACACGAAAGATTTCGTCCTCGTCGTTTCCTTATTAAGCATCAATTCTTTGGGCGTTTGAGTGGTACGCGTGCTGTCATTTTCCGGCTTCCGGCGGACTAAAGACATACATAATACGGCCCATGTTGCAATCGTATTGTTTTCTAACTAGATACAATTCAGGGAAAAAATGGTCGCCCTTGATCTCTGAAGGAAGGACTTTTTCTTCTATTTGTTCTTCATTCGTTTTTAACTGTACGAAGATTTAAGCCACGTGTCGTCGGATTTTAATTTAAATCCCCCCTTTAGCATAGTGTGTTCTTTTTCAATTTCATAAATGTGTACATACACAATATGAGAGAAGCTTTCTAGTATGAATCATTAGCTTCGGTTGGTCGAACGTTTGGTGATGATAATGCTTCGGGGGTGTTAGTGTGCCACTAATTGACTCGCAAATGCAATGCCGTCACATTCTAGCTTCGAATATCTCCTATATTCCTACATTGCCATTGCCTGCCGGGGGCGGCATGCTGCTGCATTTTCCAAAACGCTCTCGTTGTGCGATACTATGATGAAACGATGCGACTAATTCGTAACATGCAAATTCCATATTCGCAGCTGTCAGTTCGATGAAACCCAATATGGATTCCTCGAATTGCATACTAGTGCAGGATGTTAAGGACGTGACGCAGGACCAAATGACACAGGGATCTGTTTCAACGCAATTACCCACTGAAGGTAAGCAAACTTGATTCTATTGTTTCATGTTTGGCTTATATTATCCACCCTTATAAATTTGTTATCTTTTATCATTATATTACTACGTTACCCAACTTTCATCTTTTAATAACCAAAATAATATTTGTGCTCGTATATAAAGTAAACTCGGTTATCTCTTCAAACGAATAGATACTCATTGTATCCCTTTCCGTGTTATCAGAATCTTTACCGACAAGCACCGCCGAACATTCGAGCGTGACGACGCACGGCTCGCTCCAACAACCCCAACAGCAAAGCCAGTCGCAACCGCAATGGCCACCGCTGTTAGAAGTTCGTGAGCTAAACACTCTGCACACGGCTACCATCCCACCGTATCAGTTCTGGAATTCGGAGTTTCGCAACAAGCAGCCGGCGTTCATCCGCTTCAATTTCACGCTGCCATGGGGCGCCAACTTTGCAGTATACGGCCGCCGCAATGTGGCTCCCAGTGTCACCCAATACGACTTCGTCGAGTTCGTAAAAGGTGGCCGTGTCGACCACCGCTTGCGCAAACGATCTACTCAAGACCAAGAAGACGATGGTTTGTCGATGACCTCCTTACGCCACAAACTCCATTTTCCTTATAACAACAAGAACCTTCATCGATCCGATGTCCTTGAAAGTATATCCAGCACTTACGAAGGCACGAGGAAAATCCTTGCAGATTCAGAAGGACCACGAGGTCCATTCTTTCCAAGTCTCGATATTGATTTCACGGATTTAGTGGATAGACATGAGGATGGTGGTAGTACCGATATCCCTCATCCTACGTTAGACCTCGGCTTGGAATTGGACTCGCATGTTATATCCAAAAGAAATGCGGAATTGGAAACAATGTTGGTGAATGTCAGTCTCCTACAGTATTTGGATACTGGCAGATGGTTTCTCTCGGTGTATAATGACGAACTACAACCGCATAGTGTATCCTTGGTGATCTCCGAAGCTGAAGGTGTTAGTACCACATGTCCGAATGATTGCTCTGGACGTGGATCTTGCTACCTAGGTAAATGCGATTGCATCGATGGCTTCCAAGGGATCGACTGTTCTAAAAGTGAGTTTGATGTTACTTTATTTGGGTTTTACCTTTTTTCCATCAATAATACTCACGTAGGGTGGGCTTTACTAAAGCACTCAGGGTTTAGGTACTTACAGCTTGTCCCAAAACCTTTCAATGATTACTTTTCTATATATAAAAAAAGAGTCCTTTTTTATCCTTTCGAAATCCATGTATCATCCAAAGGATGATCGAACTTAAATTAAGTATTACTCATTTATAACACCTGCATTGACAGTCCATTCAGGCAATTTGACACTTTAATGGTACTATACTCAAAGTGTCATGTCCAGGGTCATGTATAACAACCCTCCGTAAATTCTAAGATTGCTGCACTTCCACTACCAGATCCTAGTGTAAAGTTTGTTTCCTTTAGGGCAATGATTGAGTCTTGCTAGGGTCATTTAGTGATTTATGCAAGATGTCTGTTTCCTTGCAGGTATCTGTCCAGTGTTATGTTCGGGTCACGGTCAATACGGCGGTGGATTGTGTCACTGCGAGGAGGGCTGGAAGGGTCCAGAATGCGACATCCCTGAGAGTGAATGCCGCGTGGCGGATTGCTCCGGGCATGGTCAATGTGTTCGTGGGTCGTGTCGCTGTAAAGCCGGTTGGAAGGGCGATGCGTGCGAAGAGCGAGACTGCGAGGATCCTGCGTGTTCGGATAGGGGTGCGTGTGTGCAAGGACAGTGTTACTGCAAGGCCGGATGGCAAGGCGATCGATGCCATCTTATCGACGAGCAGGTGCACAAATGTCTACCTAGTTGTAACAACCATGGCGAATACGATCTCGAAGCTGGCAAATGTGTTTGTCACAGACATTGGACTGGCGCTGATTGCTCTCAACGTAAGTAGGCTAATTTTAATCAAGAAGATGTGGCAATTTGAGATATAGCTCGAGTTGGGAATTCATAATAACACAATATTACTCTTGGAACTGGAGCAAAGTTTCCAAGTAATTTCGAGATTTCAAGACGCGTGTTGTGTATTAGTGTAATTTCGGTTTTGTTCACAGCTTTGTGCAATTTGGATTGTGGGCCACATGGACGATGTGATGCTGGGAAGTGCCGCTGTGATCCTGGATGGACGGGGGCACGCTGCGAACAATTGCCATGCGATGCTAGATGTCAAGAACATGGTCAGTGCAGAAATGGCACGTGCGTCTGTTCGCAAGGGTGGAATGGAAGACATTGCACTTTGCGTAAGTGACTTTCCACTTTTGACCTTTTGCCACAACTGAATTTGCTATTGACATGTCTTTCGTTTTCTTAAGAAACATTAGTTTCTTTCGGTGACATCTGAACACTCTGTACATAGATATATTGAGAGACACGAGGCGCGAACTTTAGCAACTTCTATTTGGACCTTTCCCCAAAACTTGCAATTTCTCCTTCTAGCACGTGTGCTATATATGCTAGAGTTTGCAAGGAAACTTCTCTAATTTTACACCAAAACTCACATTCGTCGCTCGCCTACCACGACGAATGCTCTACCACTGCCTTGCCTTCTTCTTCCTCGCCGGCTGGAAGCTACTAGGACTAAAGTTTCCAGCGAGAAATATGTGCTGTGTGTTCCATGCCACCATACCGTGAGCTCGAGTTTTTTTCTCCACTCCACTTATCGGAACAAATATATTACTTAACAAAACCCAATTCCACGCCAACTTCCTTCCGCCTGATGTTCTGCCTTCGCTTCTCAAGATGTTATCCTCCATTTTCACCAACACAGCTTTTCCCCTTTTGGCTTTACCTTACATCAGCATTAACAATGCAACTGTTGGAGTTATTCCCTCTTTTAGTTTCCTTTCTTTAGCTTTTTAACAAAACACCTCGTTTTGTGACAGACTGAAGTCGAAAGCAAACGTGCAGGCAAGTCAGCAACTAATGAAACAATGAAGCGGAATGTAAAGGGAATTAAGAAAAACTGCTAGGGTATTTTCTAACTAGTAAGGTGGGGAAAACATCATGACCCAACTGGATTTTAAATTTTCATTATTACTCGTTACGTTTTCTGATTAGGTCTAGTGCACAGAGTAAAAGGTACAAGTAGAATTGAACAGTGTTTCCCAAAGCTTCAAAAGAGGACAATTTGGTTGGTTGCTTTGGAGACTCAGACGTTTGGGACTTTTCCTTTCCTTGTTATTTTTGCAGAGAACCGAGGAAAAAAAAACTAGAAGCAAAAGGAGAATTAAACAGGAGCGAATACAAAACAAAAGAAAAACAGTTAATTAGAGTCAGTCTCTTTTCGCTTCTTGGATATTTATTTCAACTGGGAATTGGGACGTCGGAAACTTTTCCATTTGTGGTTTTTCATTACTTTTCGAATTGGATTTTGTTAATTTAAAATTTATACAGTGTTAACCAAGAAATTGATCAAACTTTTTTTTTATAGCTGGATGTGAAAATGGTTGTTCTGGACATGGTCAATGTACAATGGAAGATGGTTCATATCTCTGCGTATGCATTCAAGGCTGGGCTGGATCCGATTGCAGCATTCCTTTGGAAATGAATTGCAACGACGATGTGGACAACGATCACGGTAAGCAGCACATAGAAAGCCTCATAAGACTCTGACAGTATTATTGAGTATCTTCGTCGAATCTAATTTTCTCTTGTGAACAATCTCCAGACGGGATGACAGACTGTTCAGACAGTGAATGCTGTTCTCATGCAAGTTGCGCCGATCACATCATGTGTCTAGCCAGCAACGATCCAGTCGAAGTTTTGTTGCGCAAGCAACCCCCTTCGGTCACTGCTTCCTTCTATCAACGAGTCAAGTTTCTCATCGAGGAAAACTCGGTGCAATCCTACGCACACATGGACGAATACACCGAGAGGTAAGTAACCCGCTGCATTCTTAACTATCTCGATATATAGATACTATATATATTATATTTAATGCCGAATGATGAATTATTGATTTATCACGTTATTACTATATATAATCAAGATTAAGTGTAGAGCTTCTCAATAAATTTAAAAAGTGTTGTCTTCCAAATTGAATCGAAAATTTAGAATTTGAAAATTGGTAATAATCTTAATGATTTGGAGAGTTTTGATTCTTCCTTGGAAAGAGAACACTTTTCACGCAAGATTTTTAATTTTAATATTAGGTGAGAAAGAATCAATCGCGACAAAACAAAATGTTGTTTAGAAAGATTCGAAATTTGACGTTGTTGAGCGGAGGCTCGACCTGGCCGCTTTGCTCGGGCACCGCACACTCCCTTGATACTCTTTATTTTCGTTCTTATTATCAAAAAACGTCTATATCTTTCATAGAATATTTATTAATTAAAAGCTGAAAAAATAATAATCTTAAGTAAAAGATATTATTGATTTTTGCGGATATGTCCATATTCTCCAAGTTCAACCACCAAAAACACCATATTTAATGTTTATGTCCTCCCCCCGTTACGTTCCAAACAGATGAGCAAACAGCAGGAGCGAAGATTTCCCATGCCTTCAGTTTTAGTTATCTTTTGAAACTGAGGGTTGAAATCTTCGCTCGTGGTGGACGTGCGGGATTGTCATTTTGTGTCTTTGTCTGATTATTACCTCTGTGTGCGTCTACCCGTCTCCAAAGCCCGAGTCGAAACAAAATAGAAGATTAACCAGAATGAAATGTTGGAAATTCTATCCAAATTTGACAATTGGTTAAATGAAATAGATGATAAGTTACGATATTTAAATTTATTTTTATTTTGAAAAATGAAAGGAAAGAAGAAATATTTAAAAAGACAAAAGACTGTTCTAGGATCAGATCAGTTACATTTTTTGTTGAAATCAATTCGCTGAGATATCTTATGTGATCGTCTTTAACAATTTAGTTTGAATTAATTCATTATTATTAATCTATTAACAATTTTAATTAGGTACGTATAACAATGATAGACATAAGATTTTAAATCTTTTTTTTGTTTAAAATTGAAAAGAATTTAACTATTTATTCAATTTTTAAATTTTCAATTTTTATAGTTTTTCAAAAATTGTGTCTATCATTGTATGTCTTTTGTAGCTAAGAGTACCAAAACAATGTCTATGTCTTATTAATTGATTGTGTGTGTCTCGTCAAATTGTGTATTGTCAAAAAATTATGATTTGAATTTCGCTCATTGTCCAATTGTCTAAACCGCATTTGTACAATGACCGGAAGTGTGCGTAAGAGAAGTGTGATTGTCTAATGTATTTGTTTATTTCTGTTGCAAATTTTTCCACATTTCACAAATTATCAACCAAAAGTTGCTTCAAAATTTGAATTTAGAAAAGTTGAGTGAAAAATTTGCAACAAATATTGCTTATGTAGTACATGCGCGTCAGTAGCATGTTCACATTCTGAAGAAGAAGATGTCCGCCAAAGAAGAAGAATGTGAACGTGCAAAACGTCGCAAAGTATTGCGTGTGATTAGTAATTGTCCTGTCTTCTGTGTCCCCTATGTCGCTGCTGCAACCTTCACTTGTAGCGAGTTCTGGAATTCCTTTACACCGCGGTAAGTGGCAGCATATCTCCCCAAACAAACAAAAAATATATAATCAAAAAATACCAGTCATTCTAAGAACTGATGAAGATCTTTAAAAAAAACAATAGCAAAAGAAAACTTTTAAAAAATATGTTTCTGTCTGTCTGTCTGTTTGTCTGTTTCGTCTGTCCGTGTGCTGCCTGTTATTAGCCTGCTGCCCGCCATATACATATATATTTACTACCCCTTTGTTTGAACGTGCATCGCCATCATTGGCGATCACACTTTCAATACCAAAACCATCTTGTAATCTTTATAATTCAACCAAACTACCAATTAAATCTATGTCCGATTTATACATCCTATTGTCCTTTGTTGGTACATGTTTGTTCATTAGTCTTTGCTTATTTGTATTATACTTTGTTACGTTACTGTGTTTCCATGTGTAATATCTTATTTGTCTCGGCAATTAATTTGGCTAGTACATAAATTTACTTCAGAAATATTTAAATTTAAAATTGAGTTTAAAATAAAGTTTATGGAAACTTTAGTTTATCTACTAGTCAAAAAATATTGTCGTTATATTTTAATTTGCTGCGAATGTTTCTTTTTTGTTTCTGTTCAAATTGAAATTATTAACCCGCTGATAATAACGTACTCTTTCGCTTTAATTGATTAATATTGATATTATCTAATATATTAATACTAATTTTACACAAACAATAATAATGTCGGATTATGTTTTCGACTTTAGGCTTACAGTACCTAAAACGAAATTTGCTTTCTGTTAGAAAGCTACGATGATGATTTCTTGATACCAAGGAAACCAGTTACACGAAAATCGGTAATTTAACAGTTGGAACACTTTGCTACAAATACTTATCTCATTTATTCACATACCATTATAACATTTTTACATCTCAATGAGAAACATAAATATTTTTAAGATTTTGTTTTATTTTAGGAAAAAGAATTTTCCAAGAACATTAAAAGTTCTACTTGTGAACTTTCAGTGTCAAAAATCAAAAGTTTTTTTAACAGAAAACAAGAGACAAATCGAAAACATATAACATAACTAGATGAACGCAAAGATAATCACATTTTAATTATGATTACAACTATGATGAAAATCATAAAATCTAGCATGTATAGTTAGAAGCAAGATTAATACTAAAATAATATGGCGCAAGTCCATACAATGACGTATAATGCAGAAGCATTCAGAATTTTAGAGAATGAAAACGGCTCGGCCGAAGTTCCTTCCTTTGTCTACGTGTCATTTGTCAGTACAAAAGCCCAGCGACCTTTGTTGCAACCCGCATCCCGTCCTTCCCAACACAAAACAACCGACCATTTTATAATATTACATCTAGTAAGAGAATAGCTACCAAGCGGCGACGATATCAAATATAAATTTTAAACCATTTTAAATTTTCCTCTACATTAATTTACAATATGACAATAAAAAAGCTGTAAGAGCTAGTGATATTAATTAGGTACAATAACTAAAATACAATAGTATTACACTTTTATTCAAAAATATTTTAAAATTTTATACCGGTTAGAATAATTTACTAATTCCTTTAAATTAATATTAATCTTTAATTATAATTAGCTTAAAATTATTCTTGATTGCATTTATACAATGCGGCTATAATCAAAATTGGTTGCACTTGAAATTGCTTGATGCAAACATTTCAATTTCGTAATTGTCCTGAAATGCAAAATTCGAAATTTCTCATTTCAACTTACACAAGATCAATTTTAACCACTTCAAAATTATTGTTATGTTAACACAAATCAATGTTTTCTTTCACTCGAAAATTAATTATTGATTTGAATTGGACATGAATTATTCTATATATTTATATTTATTATTGATGTTTTAATTATTGTTTGAATTATCAATTTTATTTTTAATTACTTGACATATCAATTATTTGTAGTGGTGGTATTCAATTGAAAATGCCTGCACACATATTACATATTTATGCGTCACCTAAAAAATATTCTTTTCTAATTATGTTTTTCTAGATTAAGAATATAACAATGGAAATTATTTATAAAACTAAAACTTTAAAAAATTTGTAAGTAAACTATTTTTTGGATTTGGATATATTTCGTTGGAGGAATTTCATAATTAGAAAAGAATTCCAAGCATTTTAATTCTAATCCATGCAAAGTGCAAACGAAACGAGCTTCTTTATTGGTACATTTTCGTTTGACGTTCATTAATTTCCATTTCTATTTCTATTACTCTATTGTTATCTTTATCAATGCTTACTATATTCAGCAACCTCTTGAAATTTATTACGCTAAAAGTTGCATGCGAAATATTTTCAGTATTATTTGATTTTCTTGATTTTCATTATAGTTTAAAGATGTATCGTATTCAGTTTTAATTATAATCAAAAAAGAAATAAAAATTAGTACATAAAAAATATAAAATAAAGACATCTTTAAACTTTGATGAAATTATCAAATATATATAATCTATTTTCATGATGATGCTTCTTTCTGTACAACGCTTCAATTTAAATATAATGTGGACAAAGTGTGAAATATTCCCCCATATTTAAATTGCTTAATAAAAAAAATGACGGATCGTTCGATCAATCTTTATAAATTGAATTGGAGAACTCATAAATTAAAATTTCATAAATTCAATAACATAATGGTCCCAACAATAATTTAAAGAAATTTGAGGAAAATTTCACACAATGTTTGATGGTTAATCTTGGTGTTGTGACCGTCCGTTGACGGGAACATAAGAAGGAGTATCTAACTTAAATCTGTTGACAGTCGAGTTGCCGTAATGCGAGGCCAGGTGGTCACTCCTCAAGGATTAGGAATCGTCGGAATTCGTGTTTCCGTTGATCGAGAATCTCGTTTCGGCTTCACCCTCACTCGCCATGGTGGATGGTAAGTACAATATCCTTTAACCCTATAACGTTGTTTCCAAATTACCTAATTACCTCCAGCTCATAAGAAACGAGTTGAGTAAACGTTCCAATAAATTCAACCAGAATACGAACGAGAATTGTAATAGAAAATTAAGAAGACAAAAGAGAGACGATTAACAAATTAATTAGGCATTTTGTGCATGTATATGCCCGAAGGAATAAACTCTGAACAAATGAAAATTAAGTTTGAGAATGAGCACGAAACGAAATGAAAAGTGGAATGGCAACGAGGTCAAAGCAATTAATAATCCGAAAAGCCAATTACTCGCATTACTTTTATTACTCTCACTTAGTTTTTTGAGACTCAAGCCGTTACGTTTGTCGCGTGGAAAAGTTCTACTCTGCGTGGAGTACCATCTTTGCAAGGAGTCGTAGATTGAGTGGAGGAAGGAACAAGAAGATGAGAAAAAATGCAGGCAAACTTAAATTTATTCCGGCACTTTTTCATTTTGTTCGTCCTGCGTTTCCTCTCGCTAAGAGAACGGAGGCTGTCTATTTGCACTGAGGAAGTTTGCTTCGCGTGCGGTTTTTTGGTGGTGCTGCATGTTGGGATCTGCCCATTCATTTATTCACTTTGCTTGGAGTTAAACTGTGCCGACTTTAATGTAGAGCAATGGGACGAGGAAACTCTGGGAATAATGGCAATGGGACGTAGTGTCGAGAAAATGGCAGCGTGTGTATTTAAACTAAGGCAACGAAACGAAAGAAAAGAAATGAGGTAACAGAGGGAGGCAATCATGATGGGAGTATCTAATTATGCGACTGTTTATCTTTGATGATGGGGAACTTACTTAAGGGTGGATTATATTCTCTTCTCTCGAAAAATTCATTCTAAATTTTGACGACGTTAAAAAATCATAAGATTTTAAACCACTCGAGTTTCAACTAAAGATTCGCACTTAAAGCAGTACATCTTCCATATTTACTTCTCAACAACCATTCCTGCATCTCGTTCTACAACGGATGCTGCTTTATTGTGCGCTTTAAATAAATAATTTCGACTCATTCCAAAGTCGACGACATGGCATCTCTTCCTGCTTTCGTAAACTCCGCTCCGGTTGTTGCCTTTCCCATCCTTTTGAGCGAAAACGGAATAACGCGTTTTCCTCCAGCTAATGCGCTCGAGCTCGTTGGGAGCAGCACAAAATCGCATCGCGGCCGAGTAAACGACCCTCACTAACACCACCTCACGCCTTACACCCGCGCCAAATCTTTATGCTTGACGTGCATTCGCCATACACTTGTAGAGACATCGTTCTAATCAAAATTCCACTTTATGTATAACATTAATTAATCATCAAACCCGATGTCTGCTTGAAGTTTCCGTCTGCGTGTGCATACAGCCAGCACCGACGCTCAAGAAGAAAAGCGCACGCAAGCAGAAGATTCCTAAAGGATTCGCATAGGAAAGGAGGTCCTTCTGTTTTTGGGAATGAAGATGGACGAATAAGGACGACACGACGACGTCGCCTTTCGATGCGGGTCGTTTCGTACGCAGCGAATTTATGTTCGACTCGATGATCAAGTGGATGATTTTCTTCTGTTTTTCTTTAACCAGTCGGAATGATGTTTATCTTAGCTCGGAGTAAAACGAACACTGAAGTGTTACTGAAAATAGACCCAAGAAAACCTTCCGACGCGTTCTGTTCCAAAGTTCTTTTTTGTTTGTAATGAAACTGGAACAACACATGTCCGCATACCAGAAACCCACATTCCAGATGTAATTCTTGTTGAATGTTGGTGTATTATATGAAAAGGCTTAGTTCGCATTTTCAGCGAATCGCAGGAACGTATGAAACGTAACAAGATAATTACTACTTTGTTAATTAAGTTTGTAAAAGGAAACGAGCTCTGTTTTGCGCATGCATGCAAGTCACAAGCCAAACAAGCATCAACACAACGCGCAAACGAACGGTAAGCACATAGGTGTTGTAATTACTCGTTTGCACAAGCAATGAAAACGGGATATAAGGGGGAGAACAAAGTCAGAAATTTAAAGTTTCAACTTGGATTTAAAGATTTAGCAAAGCAGTAGGTGGAAAGGTAGATGCCGTTCTTACCCCCGTTAAAGTCTAATGATGGCGGAAGCGCGAAATTAAAATGTTCACCCTTATAACTAGGGTTGTTAGCGAAGAGGGAGTAATTGATGGATCTCTTAATTATTGTGCAGAAATGAGCTGGAGGAAGTTCTAGGTAAAAACTTGAAAATGTAAGGAAATCTTAAGTGTATTAAAAACTTGCCGTGTTTCCACTCCATTCCACTGAATTCCAATATAAACATAAATTGAATGTTCCTGATATTTTGAAGAAATCATTACTTATACAAATACTATCTTTCCCCATGAAAATGTAAAAGTATTGATTAATGCATTACAAATAGGTAGGATTAAATTGAAAATTATTAATCGCCGTTTAGGTTCGACGTGCTCGTTAATGGCGGCGGAGCAGTTACCCTCCAATTCCAACGTTCCCCCTTCAAGCCACTTACCAGGACGGTGTTCGTGCCATGGAATCAAATCGTCGTCTTGCCTCCGGTTCACATGCAGCTCAGCGACGATAGCGACTCGTCCAGCCATCATCCGAGGTAATACCACTACCACCCAGCAGAATATCGAATCATAATAATTTTTCACGCTAAACGCTTAATCCCACTTCCATCCCTAAACCATGAACTTTTTCATATATATCGCAATGGTTTTCTCTTCGCAGTTTCCTCAGCCGTAATCCGGCTATCAACTTCCCAGGCGTGTCTCGCTCGTTGTTTGGACCGAACAGTGTTCTGCCAGCGAGTTGTGACGATCACGATCCCGAGCTACTCAAACCAGTTATTACTGGGACCTGGATGCCGGAAGCTGTGGGAGGAATGGCAGGTCAAAGTTTAATCTTCGCCGAAACTCAGATTGTACAGGAATCTATACCGATTCCTGGTTCGGACCTTCATTTAATGTATCAGAGCTCTCAAGCTACTGGATATCTTAGCACGATACATATGAGATTGACAGGAGCAGTTATACCGAAGACATTAACCCATGTTCACGTACGAGTTGAAGTCGAAGGGTCTTTACATGTTAAGACGTATGAGGCTGACCCTGACTTAAAACACACGTTTGCATGGAACAAGAGGAATGTTTACAAGCAGAAAGTGTATGGGGTTGCTCAAGCCAAGGTTTCAGTTGGATATCAACATTCTTCCTGCGACGAACCTGTTTGGGAGACTCAAACTGCCGATCTGAAAGGATTCGATGTCGATATCTCAGATATTGGGGGATGGGGTCTTGACATTCACCATCATTACAATTTCCATGAGGGAATACTGCAGAAGGGCGATGGATCCACTTTGCATTTGAAACAATACCCTCGTACTGTCAACGTTGTCATGGGAACCGGTTTACAACGAACGTTAGATTGTCCTGGACAATGCGGTGGTCCTGCCAAGGATGCTAAATTGTTAACACCAGGATCTCTTGCCAGTGGACCTGATGGTAGTATTTACGTAGGTGATTTCAATTTGGTGAGACGGATTACACCCGAGGGACATGTTTATACGGTGTTGCAATTAAGGTAAAGTGTGTTTTCGATTTTTTCTCTATCATGATGGCTTATCTATAAAATGTTTTTATTTGCAAACAATTGAGTTTTGATCCAACTATATGTGGTGTGGTTTTATGTGAATTGCAGGGCGACTCAAGTAGCTTATCAGTATTACCTCTCGGTCTCTCCTGCTGATGGCCACCTATATGTATCTGATCCGGAGAAACATCAAATCCTCAAAGTGATATCATTAGAGCCCGTGTCTGATCCAAGCATCAATAGCGAACCCGTAAGTTTACTACTTTTATGTATTCTTATTCCAGCTCGTTGCGCGCCCTCTTTTTCTTCCACACACTCGTTCAGTGTCTCTCGATGATGCTGTTCAGTGCTCGTAGCAACCATAATAATGAATCGATAAGCGATAAAACTGAAAACGGTTTTCTAGGTGGTCGGAAATGGGGAACGCTGTATACCAGGGGATGATAGTAATTGCGGTGATGATGGCCCCGCTAAGCACGCTCGATTAGCACACCCCAAGGGCATTGCAATCGCAGCCGATAAAACCATGTACATCGCCGATGGCACCAACATACGCGCCGTCGATCCGCGTGGCTTCATTCACACCTTGGTTGGTAGCCACGGCCATCATAATCACTGGTCGCCGATTCCATGTCATGGAGCGTTGTCTGCTTCTCAAGCACAATTGCAATGGCCCACTGGGTTATCTCTCAGTCCTTTGGATGGCTCGTTGCACTTTATAGATGATCGTTTAGTACTGAAACTTACGGCGGATATGAAGATCAAAGTGGTAGCCGGAACTCCACTTCATTGTCACTCGAGGGAGGATAATACGAATGCAACATCTAAAGCATCCTCCAGTTCTGATGATGTTCTAGGAACCGTTCTTGCTTTGGCTTTTGCTCCAAATGGTGATTTGTATGTGGCCGAGACGGATACGAGAAGGGTTAATTTTGTTCGGATGGTAGATTCCTCTGGCAAAATTACTCACTTTGCCGGCAAGACACAAGAGAAGTTTAAGAATAACTGTGATTGCAATACGAGTATTACAACAGCAAACCCACGTAATAATCCAACGTCTGAATTACCAACCGCATGCATTTGCGGGGCTACCGATGTCACTACCAGCAATGCAGAGACTTTACTCTCATCTAATGCTCGTTTCCAAGCCATT
>JASKGN010007422.1:0-11535 GCA_030556245.1 Falagria sp. GC000072 | reverse complement strand
TGGTTACGCTCATGCCGCTCCAGCCGTCGCTGTTGCTCATGCTCCAGTCGCTCATGTCTCTTACTCTTCCCCATCCCTTGGTTACGCCACCAACTACGGATGGTAAATAATTCCAACTTTGAAGAGGAATGCCATTCTTTTTGTAAATAGAAAATCGAAACTTTGTTTTATTTTAGTTTTTATTACTTTGTTATACAGTAATTTATAATTGAAAATAAAACACCAAAAAAATTAATTAATTAAATCCGTATTTTTATTTTCTAAAAAAATTGCAATTTTTGGAATTGTTATTTGATATTTTTCTCTCTAATTGCTACAGATGAAAAAATCAAAGACTTTTTCATAACAACCATCAGGAAGTAATTACTACACAATTGCAAAGAAAGTTTAACACTTTAGTTTAAAAGTTTTGCTATAAAAGAAGCAATTTCTAAGAATACTAAGGAAAATACAAGGGAATTTTCCGCGATGTAATATAATGATTTGGTATCGTATAACATAAGGGCTTCTATGTGGGTGGCACAAATCTACTAATAGTAGAGTGGAAAATCAGTGGAAGACAGTTAGAAGCAAAGTAATGATCGTTCGTAACAAGTGTTAAAGTCCCATAAAGACATGAAACCTGCCGGAAGCTGAAACGTGCGGTATAAAACTTGTGCTAATTACCTCATCTATTTATAATCTTTCAGCTTATCCTCTTAATTAGATAAGACTTCAGAGACTCGCATTTTGCATAATTAAGACTGCAACGACGTAATTTCCATTTAAAATTATGTTATCGTTATGTCTTTTATAAACTTTTGTCTGTGCATATATCTTAAAATTTGATTTTCTGGCAAAAGTTTTAAAGTTTTATTTAATTTGATTTTTTATTTAAATTTTTAGTTAAAATTTTAAAATTAAAATTAAATTAAAATTAAAATTTTAAATAGAAAAAATAATTTTTTGACAATCACAATTTTTTAAAAATTTTATATTTTATTGTTTAAAATAAAATAGCAAAAAATTTAATAATTAAATATTTTATTTCAAGAGTGTTTTTCATTTTTTGGTCTATATACAAGTTGTTTTAACAAAAAAAATAATATACAAAATAAAAAATAATATTAACAATAATTTAAATTGGATATTATAGTTCAGACATGTCAAATAATACAGTAATCTCTCCCATCATCAAATTAAAGTAAAATCCTTTACTAATTTGATAACAGAAAAGAAATTTTCCTAATCATCAATTAAAATGGTCCGCGGTGGTGTAAAAACAGCTATAAAAAACTAGATTTATCATAACACCCTGTATAACTTAATTTACAAAGTGTTACAATAAAATCCAACAAAACTTCTTAATAATGATGTCCATATCCATAACCAAGAGCTGGAGCACCATGAGCATAACCAAGACCAGCAGAGTAAGCGACTGGAGCAGCATGGGCGTATCCAGCAGAGTAGGCAGCAACTGGGGCAGCATGGGCATAACCAGCAGAGTAGGCAGCAACTGGGGCGGCATGATGAGCATAACCAGCGGAATAGGCAACTGGAGCAGCATAAGCAGCCTTAGCTACAACTGGAGCGGCGGCGTAGGTAGCAACTGGAGCAGCAGCATAAGTGTGAGCAATTGGAGCAGAGACAGATTTGGTGACGGTGGAGTAAGAAGAGACAGCTGGAGCAGCATAAGCAGCCTTGGCAATGACTGGGGCAGCATGAGCATAACCAGCGGAGTAGGCAACTGGAGAAGCATAACCAGCGGAGTAAGCTGGAGCAGCGGCATAATGAGCGACTGGAGCAGCAGCATAAGAGTGAGCGATTGGAGCAGAGTAAGCAGCAACTGGAGCAGCATGAGCATAACCAGCAGAGTAGGCAACTGGGGCAGCATAAGCAGCCTTAGCTACGACTGGAGCAGCGGCGTAAGAAGCTACTGGGGCGGCATGAGCGTATCCAGAGTAAGCCAATGGGGCGGCATGGGCATAACCAGCGGAGTAAGCAACTGGGGCAATACCTCCAGCGTTGACAGCGGCCAAAGCGGCGAAGAAGACAACAAACTAAAAAAAATTAAAATTTTTGTTAATTTAATTACTCACTCAATTAATATATTATGTAAATTAAAATTTAAGTTAAGTTAAGTACCTTAGCGGCCATTTTAAGAGATGTTTTTTGTTTTGTTATTCTGAACTGAATATGCTGGTGGAATAAAGTCTTCGAGTATTTATACCGAAAAAATCAAACTTTTTGACCCCTCCTTTGTCCTCTGGCTGCACTAAACTAATACTAATGTCTCTCTACAAATAAATCCATGGCTAATTGCAATAGTAATAGTAGATCACTAATATTAGCAACTTACTCAGTAACTTAGATATTTTCTTATAAGGCCATTGATATACATACACATAAATTTGTGCAAGTATTTTTTTTACGAATCGATTGCTTTCCCTTTCTTTACTTTGATACACTAAACCAGTGGTCTTTCTTTAAAACTTTCTTGGCTTGGTGCTCTCATTAAATGCATGTGTAATATGTGCGACAACCTCGACACATCGACGTAACTAACATATCACTACTCTTCCATCTTTCATGGATAAATTTAATGCTCACTGCTTATAATTCTCCAATAGGATGGTTTACGCAATTCACTTCTTCATTCATCCAGTTTGTGTTTGAGATTTGCCAATTTTTGGCTGGAGGCTATGAAAATTTAGTTTAGTTTAAATCGATTTATAACTTATAGATTCAAAGGTAATAATATATCTTATTTTGTAATTATATACAGTTTGTTCTTAATAAAAAAATAAATAATAACGGTTTTTAAAGTATCTGGAAATGTGAAAGAATTTTAAGTCAAGGTTCTAAAGAACAAAAAAGCTGTGTTTGGATGAAAATGAAACCAGAAATTGAAAGTTTAAATCTTCTTAGATTTTAAAATTTGTAATAGTGAAATATTGAGATTTAGGGATTTTTAGGATTACCTAAAGTGACTTAAGTTACTTTTTATGAAATTTAAATAGTGATAAATTATGTTATTTATTAATTTAAGCTGGAAATGAAATTTGTGATTTAAGTCATTAAAGATTACTTAAGTTTTATAAGATTTGAATGCTTAAGTATTGAAGATTACTTAATATAGGAAGGAGTTATTAATATTGGATCATCAGTTTTTTGATTAATGGTTTAAAGTAAATAATTCAAAATACACAGTGTTCATTTTGGAATGGAAGCCACGTGGTGATGGATTGGCTACATTTGTTACTAGATGAAGCAATCCCTATGGAAGTAATTATTTACTGGAACTTTTCACATAATTGTTTTAGAATTTTGCGGTCCACTATTTCATTTCTACACTATATAAAATATAGGGGATGTTTCTATATATGCGTGTGTGAGTGAGTTTCAAAGTTTTTCAGTTGCAATTTGACATATATGTCAAAAGACATGTGGGTAGTCATTTCTAACGTTCTTTTAGCTGTCAAAGTCATCTAAACAAAAACCAATTTAATACCTGCAACGATTTACAAAAAATCAACAAAACAAATCATATGCAATATAAACAAAAAATACACATTTATAATTTCATCCCTAATTTAAATTACAATTTAAAATTATATTACATACTTAATTAACCTTAAAATTAACATTTACATAAATTAAAGATCAGATTAAGCAATTAAAACATTTGTTCATGTACTTTCTCTTAATGTTACTAGTTCAAGTTTAACGGAAATCTTAAATCTGAGTTGTACAATGGCAAATCAAAAAGTTTAAACTTAACTAATATAACAATCTTAAGTCATATTTACATTTAATTAATTAAACAAGTTAAAGTTTTACTTTCAAAATAAAAATGTCTCAAGATTTCAACTGACCTATGACATTATCACCAGTATATCATTGTATCATGATTGCATAACTTTCAAATTTATAGCTTCACATATGATATATGTATCACCTAATATCAACTAAGTAGTTATCGTTAACGTCTTGGAACAACTAGTCCAAACAAGAATTATAATTCTCGGTCAATAATTAATCTAATTTATGCACCTCCTCAACTACTAAATCTCTCGAAATATATATACCATATGTTCAGTTAAAATTTAAAATTTTATAATTTCTTAAAATGTTACTTAACTTAAAATTTATTCAAACACCTCTAGTCTAAAATTATGATTATGTTACACTTAAAATATTTAAGTAATTTAAGTAAGAGCGAAAGTGTTTCTCAATTTTTGATTCCAATTTAAATGTAAATTCAAAGTTAAGCCAGAACCAGAACTAGTGATAGTGACTTTGAATCTGTCATAAATATGGAAATATCAAATAATCCAGTTTATGAATAATTAAAGATCGAATTAATGTTTAAACTTTTAAAACTGAAATAAATTAAAGCAATAAACTTAAAATTTTAGTGGAGTAATCAAGAACTGATCGAGATAATCGTTTGAACTTCAAGGAAATTAGATCATGAGATGGCGATTTCAAAAACATTGTGTTACATTACTTAATTAACAAATGACAGGTGGGATAAGAAAGTTACACTTGTTTAACGCCTTTTTCTTGCAACTGCATTTAACTTAAATTTTAATCGAGTAGTGGGAAAATTTTTTAATCTGAGTATAAAAATAAATCGATGATGATATCAAATCACAATTCAACTTCTTCACTTAAGTGATAAACAACAACAACAACAACAACAAAAAATAAAAATGGCCGCTAAGGTAAACAAAACAAAACAAAAATTAAAATTTTATTTTTAATAATTTTTCTTATTCAAAAATATAGTTTGTAGTATTCTTCGCCGCTTTGGCTGCTGTCAATGCTGGAGGTATTGCCCCATTAGGATACGCTGCAGGACTTGCATCCCCATTAGGCTACGCTGCTGGTTACCATGCGTCTCCATTGGCATACTCAGCCCCACTTGCTGCCCCATATGCTGCTCCCTATGCTGCTCCATATGCTGCCCCTTATGCTGCTGCACCAGTCGTAGCTAAAACTCTCGCTGCTCCAGCTTTAACTACCTCATACACTACTGTGACCAACTCTGCTCCACTCGCCTATGCTCATGCTCACCCAGCTCCAATTGCTGCCTATGCTGCTCCAGCTATTGCTAAGACTTTTGCTGCTCCAGTAGCCTACTCTGCTGGTCTTCATCATGCTGCTCCAATTGCTGCTTACTCTGCTGGACTCCACGCACCAGTTGCTGCCTATTCTGCTGGATACGCTCATGCTGCTCCAATTGCTGCCTACTCAGCTGGATATGCTCATGCTGCAGCTCCCTTAGCTTATTCTGCTGGTCTCCATGCACCTCTTGCTGCTCCATTAGGCTACTCTGGACTCCATGGTGGTCTTGCTTATGGTGCTCGTTATGGATACGGAGCTTATGGTCGTTACTTCTAAATTGTTATTGTTATTTATTGCTTATAAAGTATATTGAAAAATGTTATTTAAAAAATGATTTAAAAAAATGAATAAAATTGAATTTGAAAAATATTTTGTTGGAATAATTATTTTAAGTTGTGATTAATTTGGAGGAATTAGAGATCATGTGATCAATATTGAATTGGTATATATTTTTAGGTTAGCAATATGGTTTTTATTTGAGTTGAAATTTAAATCTAGGGGAAGTACAGTTTTACAAAAACTGACGTCATTAAGAGGTATTGACTTAGTAACACTTTTAGAGCTTTGAAAAATTGATGAGATATTTGCTGTTAAAACTTAGCAGCGGCATATTAATATTAGAGTAGTCTGTTGATGATTACCAAAGTACACTTTATCAGACAAAGTTTATCTAGTAATACTTATAATCAAGAACGTAACTAAAAAAGTTTAAGGCTCAGGCGGAAATTGCAATTTTTTTCTTTTTCTCTCTCTTTGAATTGAGGGGCAGGGCAACAGCCCGGAACTGTATAAGTGACAAGCTCCAATGCCCAACTTTTATCTACTACATAGTAGCTACGCCACTGTCTATATTGACTACAGACTACTAAGCCACAAATTTTGCTCACGAAACAAACGACCAAAGAAAATTTTTTAAAATAATTTTTACAAATCTTTATTTTCATAAATTTAAATATATACAAGGTGTTATCAATCAAATTGATACATTATTTAATAAACATGTCCATAATGACCAGCATAACCAAGACCAGCAGAGTAGGCAACTGGAGCAGCATGGGCGTAACCAGCAGAGTAAGCAACTGGAGCAGCATGGGCGTATCCAGCGGAATAGGCAGCAATTGGAGCATGGATACCAGTAGAATAGGCAGCGACTGGGGCATGGATACCAGCAGAATAGGCAGCAACTGGAGCAGCAGCGTAGGCAGCAACTGGTGCAGCAATAGCAGATTTGCTGATTTGATGGCGGTAAGAGCTGGAGTATGCTGGAGCAGCAATGGTCTTAGCTACAACTGGAGCAGCAGCATAAGCAGCAACTGGAGCAGCATGAGCATAAGTAGCTACTGGAGCAGAGTAAGCCAAAGGAGCAGCATGGGCATAACCAGCAGAGTAGGCAGCAACTGGAGCATGGATACCAGCAGAATAAGCCAATGGGGCAGCGGAATATGCTACTGGGGCAATTCCTCCAGCATTAACAGCAGCCAAAGCGGCGAAGAAAACTACGAACTAAAATAAAAAACAAATAAAATTTAAAAATTAATTTAAACTTTAACTTTTTAAAAATTTTTTACCTTAGCGGCCATTTTAAATTGTTTTGTTGTTTATTGTTTGTAAATCAAACTGAATATGTTAAATCATGACAAAAGACAAGTATTTATATCAATTGATTGTATCCCTACTTAAGTAACAATAAAAAACGAAGAATCAAATTGCAAAAAGCAAAGAATGAAAGTGAATTGGGTGAATGAATAATGTCCACACATGAACATGACACATGAGTAATTCGTAATTCTTAAATAAAAAAAAAAGACTTAAGTCTAATGATATGGGAGGTATATAATCGATCGATTACTTTCTTCATTAGCATTTCAAACACACATTCGCGTGACATTTGTAAATGATTGCAATGCAAGTTAACTTATCGCATACAAACAATATGCTGTCACAACAAACACTTAAGCATCTTACCAAATCTTAAACTAGTTTCGAACAATCAAATGGTAAAGAACTCAAAACTCTTAGTGATAGGTAAATAGATCAATGAGATCAATATGTAATGTCATGAGATAAGACGTTACACAGTTTTGAAAACTTGTTTATTTCTTATGGGCGTTCTTCATTTTGATCTATGGGTTTTGTGTAATATGAAATTTCAATTTACAAATTGGTTTATGAGGTTTACATGTTACCAGTTACAACTTACCAGTTAAGAGTATAGTAGTATAATTACAAATTGTAAATTTTAAAGACTTGAAATTTACTTTTTGAATTGAATCACCTATTAATTAAGAGAGGAAATTAATGAGGTTGAGACATGTTAATTGTATATCTCTTGAAATCTGGGAGTTGAGATATTAAACAATAAACAAACAATATAAGAATTACTACCATGTACTAGAAATGTACAACGTGTACAATTTGGATTGAAAGCCATGTGACCAAAATTTGGTTACAAAAAGAGTTACTGTGTATTAAAGTCACTATATAACCTCAAAATTTTTATGACGTGGCTTTCTATCCATAATGAACACACTGTATTAATAAATAAACAGTGACAGGAAATTATGTAAATAAAAAACTGTAACTATTTGTATTTATTTATATTTTTGATTGCTATGGATTCTTTAATGTCAAAATATTAATTATTTTTGTTTACATTAAATTTAATTTACGACCTATACTATATAAAACCTTTAATAATAAAAATTAATTGGGTTAATCCAAATTTAGGTGAATAAAATTGTCTTAATATTTAAACAATCAAACAAACCATATCAAAAATAAAAATCAAAATAAAAAGATTAAAACTTGTTGAACTTTAAATTAAATGTGATATTTATTTCTATACTTAAGTCATTTTCTTAAAGTTTAAATCATGTTATTTAAGTCAATATTTCTACTTCTAATATTTCTACTTCATTTTAATGATTGATTGGTGAATAAACCAAGAAAAAACCAAACAAAACAAAATAAATTTGATAGAAAATTAAATAAAAATAATACGGGTTGGAATATATTATTAAGCTATAAATAAAGCTACTTACTGTCTTTTAAATAATACTTAATAATAAGTTTACTTTAGTTCAATCAGATCTTGATATTTAATTCCTGATGAAATCATGCAAAATTAAATTAAACTTAAAATTAAATACATGCAGGTAATAAATAATTCGATTTTTTATCTCAAGGCTAATCACTACTTACATGTTACATGATTTTTGAATTTACCAATCAACGATTTTTATTTTTACTTATGACTTCCTTCACCTTTTCAGATTTATCTTCTTATCTTTCAATCAAATTAATATGTAAGAATGTGATTCAGCAATTTTTTAGTCTTTTCCAACTATCAAAATATTAATTAAATTATTTATACAGAATTGGCTTAAATTTTTTGTTTCTCTCTAAATCTGTAGATGGCATAATTCGCATTGAAATAATTGAAAATCTTGATTTCCAATTCTGTTTTTTATTTATAAAAAATAATCAAATTATAAAATTATAAAAATTACAAATATTTATTTTCCAAAAATAGAATCATCAGGTGTTAAATTAGAAAAATTTAAGCCGAAAATATATAAAGTACAAACAAACAAAATGCAAGTCAAAGAAGTTCTTCCCAGCTTTGGTTCATTAATCATCAGTAGGGAGAGTGAGATTTTCATTAATCATGAATTCATGAAACTTAAACCCTTTGCAGGCGTTATTATAAAGATTTTAATTAAGCAAGAATCGTGTCACTAAGCTCTTAATGCTTTATAATTATCCTCAACCTGAAAAGATTCCAGGTTTTTACCAAACATTTCATCTGAAATATAATTTGCAAATCAATAAGCTTTCAAAATTTAACATAACATAAAAATATTTTTTTATTTTAAAAATTTATTGGCTAAATTTACAAATAGAATTTTTTTATTACAATTTATTAATTTAATAAACATGTCCGTAATGACCAGCATAACCAAGAGCTGGAGCATGGAGACCAGCAGAGTAGGCAAGAGGAGCAGCATGACCGTAACCAGCTGAATAGGCAACTGGAGCGGCATGAGCGTAACCAGCTGAATAAGCAGCAATTGGGGCGTGGGCGTGGATACCAGCAGAATAGGCGGCGACTGGGGCGTGGATACCAGCAGAATAGGCAGCGATTGGGGCAGCAACTGGAGCGATAGTCTTAGCGATAGCTGGGGCAGCATAAGTGGCAACTGGGGAGACAGATTTGGTGACAGTGGCGTAAGAGGTAGTGACAGCTGGAGCAGCAACAGCTTTAGCTACAACTGGGGCTGCAGCATAAGCAGCAACTGGAGCAGCATGAGCGTATCCAGAGTAAGCCAATGGAGCAGCGTGGGCGTAACCAGCAGAGTAGGCGGCAACTGGGGCGTGGAGACCAGCAGAGTAAGCCAATGGGGCAGCATGACCATAACCAGCTGAGTAAGCCAATGGGGCAGCATGACCATAACCAGCTGAGTAAGCCAATGGGGCAGCATGACCATAACCAGCAGAGTAAGCAACTGGGGCAATTCCACCAGCGTTAACTGCGGCCAAAGCGGCGAAGAAGACTACGAACTATTGAAAAATTAGAAATTTTAATTAATAAAATTCAATTTTATTTATTTTATTTAATAAATACCCTAGCTGCCATTTTAAAATGTTTAGTTGTTTTTGTTTTGTGGTTTTCAAATGAATATGTTTTTATCAGAAGTGTCTCAGCTATTTATACTTAAGAGTTTCTTCCCTACTTAAGTTTTTTTTCTATGGTTGGACTTTCTCCCTTCTTCTTAAAAGTTGATACCATTTTAATGACTTTAACTTCTCATTTGCATTTTTGTAACATTTAATAGGATCGATTTTTGAATTACTACTTGAATTTCGAAACCAGATCGGTTGACATAACCAGTAGTAGGTGCTTAATCTTAATATGCAATTCAACAAAAGTATCTAAATCTAAAGTGTTGTTCACATGTGAATTTGGAACAAAAGTGATCGATGAATAATCATCAAGAACAACAAGATTATGAGTTTAACTCACGTTTGACATTTATAAGTTTGTAATTTCTTTTAAAATTTTATGACTTAAGTAATACTACTTTAGTATATCAATTTCAATTCCTGGGTAGATAAATTATTTTACTTTAAAAAAATATATTTAAGTCACATGACTTAAGTAACAAAAAAAATTATTTAAGTAAAATTTTAATAAATTTTTAATTTTATTAAATTTAAAATTAATGATAAACTTTAAAAAATTCAAATGTTACACTTGTCAAAGATTTGATCAATCATAATATGTTTAAACTATTCAGGTCATTGCAAAAAGACATGTCCAAGAATTTCTTGCATTTTTGCAACTATTGGATTTGACTTAACTTAATTTAATTTAATTAGCTACTAGTAAAAAATATCAAATCAAATTTTTTATGTGAATCAGACGAAATACCAAATGAAGTTTCATTACCACAGGAATAATTAACTTAATTGTAAGTTTACACTGATTGGCAAGTTCAACTAAATTAATAATGGCGTAGACAAACGCCAACTAAAACTCGCATTAATTAAAACTTTTGTTTCCCTTGATTTAATGCTATAGTCTGTGTTGATGACGTTTAATCTTTCCATCACCAATTTTATTTGTAAATAAATTTGAGTTTTAAAATTTAAAAAATGACAATTAATTAATTCTAAATGAAAAATTAAGAATTTACTTCATTTCCGATTTATTTTCATATCAATAATAACATTAAACTAGAGACTAATTATAAATAATTGAATTACTTACTCCTGCAGTGCAATTAATTCAGAATTGCATTAATTATCATAAACTGCACGATGCTGACGGTTTCGTGCATCGAATTTGCTCCATATTGACACATAGATTTGCAACATGAATGCATTGAATTAATGAAGTGAATCATTAAGAAAATTAGCAATTCTATTCATTCGTTCAAACAAAACTATGACGAAAGCAAAAAAAAAATCTTTAAATTGACAATTGAAACCAAATCCCACCCAAATAAGAAATCTAAAACTCAATTCAAGTTGTTCTTCCGGGAACTTTCGTAGATATATATATAGATAAAATTCCTGGGGATGCAACAACTATCTACTTGTTGCTGCATCAGTTGTCCTGGACATAGCTCCAACAGGATTTTAGTAACAGGCAACAGATGCCAAGGACATTGAACGAAGGGTGGTTGAGATCCAATCGATGCTACTTTTGTTTTCTCTGTTTTTCATTTTCTTTTCTTTGCTGGAAGATAATTAAGAAAACGAAGCGAAATTAAAATTTAAAGAGTAAAACGAACAGAATAAAAAAAGTAGAGATGTGGATACGTTACCGCGTAAATTACGGTAATTTACGGTAACGTAATTTAACGGTAACGTAATCACTTTAAATTACGTTACCACCGCGCGAAATTCAAATTGTCTATATTA
>JASKGN010007414.1:0-21458 GCA_030556245.1 Falagria sp. GC000072 | reverse complement strand
ATATATATTACCATGTAGTTTTAATATGAAATACTTTTACGCTATGTGAATGAGTAAGGGTAATAGAAACAACAAGGGTGAATGATACCATGTGCAGAAACCGATGGAATTTAAGTATTAATGGCAAGCACGTCCGAATTTATGCGTTTCCTGAAGCGTTACAAAGCATTCCCTGGTTTTGCATGACTCATTTCGATTATCTAATGCCCCTTTCTCCCTTTTTATACTTCGGAGGGAGAGGAATTGCATCGCATCGCATCACTTCCCTACTTGCATCTAAACCACAGAACATTACCATTTTCATGCCAGTCTTCTTTACTTCACTTTGACCTTCGATTGAATTGAAGTTTAACTTTGGGGTTGTTACCCTAGTTATATATGTTTTCATAAAATATTTATTTACACCTTAAATTTTTCCACTTTTTTCTAATCTGTTTTCATTTTCATGTCACGTTTTTTTCTAAAGCTTTCGGTGGATTTTTTCATCATCATAATCATCTTTCTTTTTCTCTCAAGCGATGGAAAGATAATAAATCATTTTCGGAGATGGATTTCCATAAATTTCCAGCGTTTTATGGACTCTTAACTGTTTTAAAATGAAACGTCCATCATCTCCTCAAAGATTTGTTAGATTTTTCATCCAAGTCATCGCGTAATAAATCATTAAATATTGGCATGAAAAGGATCCTGGCAAATGTGTATCTAAAATTACCAAGTCGAAGAAAATCTCGAAGAAAAACGAGATGTAGAAATAGATGTAAGATTTCCCTTTTGGTTTCGACGTCAAATTAAGACAGATTCCTTCAATTAGTGAGTGCCATTACTCCTTGTGGGTGTCGCAATCATTCTACACGATATATATCACATAAATAACCACTATACATCCCTTGCAGGACTTTTCCTCCTCCTTTTTCTTTTTTTCTAGACTTCGGTCGTTACAATTACATCCATAAGAATTATTACACTGACATTAATATTAAAGTGTCCTGAAAAGATTTTCTTTTTAAATTAAAATGTAGGACGTAATAAAATATAACATCATCATAAAAAAAACAAAGCAAACGAAACTATATACTAATCCTAGCGTTTATAGTTCCGCAGGACGATAACACTTACTGTGTCCTCCTTTTTTCCTTATCCCTTGGGAAATGCTCCACTTGCGTGATATTTGCACGACGCGTCCTTTGGGCTCGTCCTTGCCATTTATCAGTTTCACCTTGTCCTTTATCTTTTATCCTTTGTCCTTTTTCGTTTTATTACTCGGCACTCTTCCTATGTATTTTAATCTAATTATAATTCGCTTTGCTTTGTTTAAATTATTAAATTATTTTTTTAATTTTCAGGATGGTAGTCCTTGGATTACTCTTAGGCCTGATCCATTTCGACCTCGCACAGAAATGCAGTCGATTACTCTTCGGTTTCGTTATCATTTACATGTTATTGCTAGCTCTTGACATGATCAATGAGCTTGCGATAGCCCTTATCGCCGTGAGGGGTAGTATTTTGGATACGGCGCCTCGTGCTTCCATGAAATATTTACTTTATGTTAGATTAGGTAAGTAATTATCTTTTCGAAATCCTTTCAAAAATTTATAATCTCTGTTTTTTGTTTGTTTCTAGGATTATTACTATTGGAAACTGGATGGTTAATCGCCGGTTGTGTTTGGTTAGTTTATTATTATCCTGAATGTCCTGTGGATAAAGCAAAACAAATAGTTTTAGGTAAAAAATTTAAAAATTTAAATTCTAACTTTTAAAACTTTAAAATTTTAACTTTTAAAATTTCCAGGACTAATTGTATGCAACTGGTGTATAATTGTATCGATCCTAGTAACAGTTTGGTGTACCTACGACACAGCCGGACGTTCCTGGGTGAAAATGAAAAAATATCAGCGTTCGATGCGCGAATCCGAATCGAAATTTCAATACAAACGTTCAGGAAGTACGAGAAACTGGCGCCAAAGAAAAGTCCTGCGTGCATATCAGGATAGTTGGCATCAACGCTGTCGATTCCTATTTTGTTGCATGCGTCCCTCGGATAGAAATCGCAATTCCTTCGCAGACATCGCCCGTTTACTCTCAGACTTCTTTCGCGATTTGGACGTGGTGCCTTCCGACGTCGTCGCAGGACTCGTCCTCCTCCGAAAGTTCCAAAAGATCGAACGCAAGGCGATCGTCGAACAACGCAAAGACGACACGTACGAATTTCTCTCTGGCGTTGCGATAACTCCTCGCACTCGATTCTTGGCTCTTCAACCCGACGGCGAAGACTTAGAACTCTTCCAAACCGTCATACATTTCGCGCATTTCGCAGTGAGGGCGTACGGCTGGCCGATTTATGTCATGACTCAGAAGATGGGCGTTTGCCAAATTTGCTCGTCGCTGAGTTGTTGTTGTGTCCCCTGTGCGAAAACCTACGACGCCGAAATCGTCGACGATAATTGCTGCAAGTGCAATTTCGCTGCTTTGCAAAAGTTGGCGGAGTTGGGCGACATCGAAGTGATTTACGCCACTTATCATGTGGACGTGGGCGAGACGCCGTTTTTCGTCGCGTTGGATTACGACAGGAGGAATATCGTGATTAGCATTCGAGGCACGTTAAGTATGAAAGACATTTTGACGGATTTGAATGCCGAAGGGGAATGTTTGCCGGTGAATCCTGTGCAGGAAGAATGGTTGGGGCATAAGGGCATGGTGCAAGCTGCAGAATATATTTTGGAGAAGTTGAAAACTGAGAATTTGATCGAAAGGGCGTTACAACATGCTCCCGATAAGGGAACCATGAGTTACCAAATAGTTTGTGTGGGACATTCGTTAGGTGCTGGGACTGCTTGTATTTTGGGGATTTTATTGAGGCAAGAGTATCCTGATTTATTATGTTACTGTTATAGTCCTCCTGGTGGACTTTTAAGGTAAAAAATGTTTTTGAAAAATCCTGAATTTTTTAAATAATTTTTTTTTGTTTTGGTTTTTTTAGTATGCCAGCTGTGGAATATACAAAATCCTTTACGATATCAGTAGTCATGGGTAAGGACGTCGTTCCTAGGATTGGTCTACATCAGATGGAAGCACTCAGAGCTGACTTGATCAACGCCATAAAAAGAAGCGTGGATCCAAAATGGAAAACAATTGCTTGCAGTGTTTTATGTTGTGGATGCACGCACGAACCCACTTCTGCCATGCAAATGTCCACTGGGGATGCGAATGTTACGGAATACATGCGAGCCAAGGACAAAGCAAGATGCCAAAAAGTCCATCCTGCGGACAGTTCCATTGCGTTGACTTCACATCAACCTTTATATCCTCCAGGAAGGATCATACATGTCGTTAGACATCATCCATCTAAAGGAGAGTAAGTACACCGTTGGCTTGCTTAATTTTTAAGTTAATTATTGAAGAATTGCTTAATCGTTTTACAGACAGAAATATGAAAAGCGATGGAGGTAATGATACAATATATACAAGTGCCTTTTGATGGGATATTATAAATTATTTATTGATAACGTAAACGTAGTGATATGATAGGCAATCAATGAATATTATTATCTAGATCAATGAATGCGTCGATGTTGTGCCATCCTTTTTTTTATTGTCCTTAGATGCAAACTCTCTGCATTTTGGTGTGGTCACTATTAATTATATAGCATGTGTCGGAAATGATATACAATCAACAATCAATACTTCCAAATTTTAAAATGGCTTTGAAAAAACTTTCTACTTTTTCATAAGGTCATGATTGTATATTTTATAAACAAGCATGATCCTTTTTCTTTCTTGTACTTGTAATTATCCTTCTTTCCAAATTTCAATACTATGGAGCAGAATTATTTGTATGTCCTTAAAGTGGCATGACAAACCCATCAATAATATTAAGCAAATTAAATTTTTTGATATTTTGATAATTTTTGTAATTTTATGTTTCTGGTTTTAGACAAGCTTTGTCTTCGAAAGAGCCAGTTTATCAAGCACTTTGGGCACAGAATATTGACTTTGACGAAGTTTTAATTTCGCCTGTGATGATTCAAGATCATATGCCTGATAAAGTTCTCGATGCACTCAACAAGGTACGACATTATTATCGTTTTGTAAATATTAATATTTTGGCTGCTGGTAGCAATAATTATCAAGGCGAAGGAGATCAAGTTAATCAAGTCAAAGGACATGAAAATTCTGTTTTGGATTTATTTGACGAGGAAATTGATGAAATTAAAATTGATCCTTGCAAGGACTAGAAATATTAATGTATTTATTTATTTTAGTTTATATTTTTATTTATTGAATTATTAAAGTGCCATATATTTTTTTTCTTCAAGTTTTGTTGTATTTAAATTTCTAATAAATTTCTTTTGTTTCTTATTGTTTTATTGGCTGGAAAACCGGAAAATTTCAAAATTAGAATTTTCAAATAAAGTTAAGCGCATCTTATAGAGTGTCTAATTGGGAGTGAAAAGTTTCAAATAAACTTTTCTCTATCTCTCGCGGTTATTTTTCTACAGCGATTTTCCTGAGACTTGTTTAGAGTATGTCACGNCTGGAAAATCGGAAAATTTCAAAATTGGAATTTTTAAATGAAATTAAGCGCATCTTATAGAGTGTCTAATTGGGAGTGAAAAGTTTCAAATAAACTTTTCTCTATCTCTCGCGGTTATTTTTCTACAGCAATTTCCCTGAGACGTGTTCAGGCTGGAAAATAGGAAAATTTCAAATTTGGAATTTTCAAATGAAATTAAGCGCATCTTATAGAGTGTCTAATTGGGAGTAAAAAGTTTCAAATAAACTTTTATTTTATTTGGTTATTTATCAATGTATTTTATATATTTATATTAATTCAACATTAATATTTGGGGGGACGTTGCGCACATAGGTGGAGAAAGCCGTTAAAGCAGGTGGTTGTAGGGAACAACGTCATTGCGTCCCGGGTTCACCCTTAGAGATAAAGCCACCACCACGAGACATAAGGTATCATCATCCTCTCACATCATCAACATATTTACTCAATATTTACACTTTTTCTATATTAATTAATTCATTAATTAACCACTTGTCACCCACCTTAAAACAAGATTTAATAAAATTTAAATTAAATTAAATAATCAATGAAACAAAAAAACAAGTGCTAACTCCCCCTATCTGCCTTCTTGCCCTCTTCAACGTGCTTATTCTTAATCTCGATTTTTTTTCAAGTGCTTTTCCTGTAGTTTAAATACCACCATCATCAAAAACATACCTTAATTAATTAAAATTTTAATTAATCGATTAAATTTTGCATGCAGTAGTTAAACAAGCATTTAATCTAGATAAATTAAAATATTTAATTTCCCAACAGGTTATAACAACCCCAGGACCAAGAAAACCCCAAAGACTTGGAAATTTGGATTTGCAACAAAATCTCAAAGATACTCAACTTCAACATCCCCTATTATCAACAAGAAGAAGTCTTCTTACACCTGAAAGTCCCACAACTAACAAAATCCTCTTGGAAACCTCCTTCACAAGTCTACAATCACCTTCTGCCCCGGGAAGCAATGCATCTTCTTCTGCAAATGGTTTCCATGCAGTTGTACAATTTCTGCATCGGCCAACAAATGCCAAACCAAGTAAAACAATGTCCTTGGACATACCAACTGTGCATCCTGGCAAGATCGATTTGATTCATGACGATTGGTTTGGTTTAGCACCTTTGGCAAGTCCAGAAAGTCTTTCGGAATTGAGCAGTATCAGTTCCAGAGCTAGTTTTCTACAACCCCTACAAAGATCTGACAGTTACGAATTGAAAACTCCCAAGGTCATGAGACGTACACCCAAAATCAATAACAATTTATCTACTTGTGCTGACGATATTAAAAATGTACAATACTATGAAAAACTCAGTCAGATTTCCAAACATTTAACTGTGGATAATCCCAATCCCGATAACGGAATTATTTCTGGGAATAATAATTTCGGAAGCAACACTCATATTACTAACTCCAGTAGTAATTTATCTTATCAATCTGCAAATAGCAATTTGGAAATTACCAAAGAAAACGAAGTTCTCCAAGAAACTGTTCCTTCTAGCGATGGTGATTTTCAATCTGTCGAAGATATCCTGGATTCCGTCATGCAATCAGCTGGATGTGCAGATTTCTTCAATTCCAAAACCACTTTTTTAGAAACGCATTTCGACGAAGCTTTCGAATCCACTTTAAGGAATCCCCCGTCTGTTTTGAGTCCTTGTACACCTACACCAACCAACGATCCTGATATCGTATCAAATTTCGCCATCGATTTAAATCTCGATGTGGAACATCGCTCGCAATTAAGTAGTTGTACACCTGAACCTTCAACTGCAACTGCTACAAATTCGATTGATTCAGGGAGCATCAGCATGTGTAGAACTCCTTCGGATCATTGTAAGAATGTCACGTTTAATCCCCAAGTGATAAACATCGAGGATTTACGCGAACCACATGCGCAAAGTCCCAAAAGAAGAAAGTGGAATTTTATGTCGACGACTAGGAAAAAGGAGTTGCAGTTTAGTCAAGGACAACAACCACAATTCTCACAAGGTTCCAAGGATTTCGTTCCTAAGACTATTTTATCTTCTAAAAGGAGGAATAGTTTTAATTCCTCCGAAGAGTTCTTTGCTAGGGGTGAAGCTTTACCTTTATTGACTAATTTAGGTGCTGGGAGTGAAAGGACATCGCCTAATTTTGTCAGGAGGAAGAAGTATGTTTATCCTACGAGTATTTCTTATATTGGGAAAGGGAATGAGAGTAGTGTTTGAGTAAATAATTGGACTTTTGTATGTTTATATAATGTTTATATGTGTGTAGAAGGAAAGCCAATTATCAATTAAAATTTAAAAGTTTTTTTGTTTGGTGTTAAAATTTTTAAGGACATTTTTGGTTTGGCGTAGAGTTGTCAATTATAAGGATGTCTAGTTATAAAGATCGAAACAGTTGGCTATAGAAATGTTATTAAAAGGATAAAGGAAATTGCAAATTTAAGGATAAGTATTAGAAAAGTGATCACGTAGGCATTGATTTTGTTTTGACAACTTGTTTTAAAAGAAAACTAATCCCATCCGATAAAAAAGATTAAATAATTAAAACTAACTGTCCATTAAAACTGTCCAATAAAAATAAAACTTAAAAAGACAAATAAAGTAAAATAAAGTGAAAAAACAATTGCAGCTGTCCAAAGTTATAAAAAAAGGAAGAAAAGCCATTAAAATTTGTTATTAAAATTAATAACTATGTGTTATAATTTATGTATTATATACATTGTAAATTGCAGATATTCTCAATATTTAGTTAAACATTTTGATTAAATTATTACTAATCAAAGCAAGACAAACAAAAATTATTAATGTTACAAATAAATAATTCTAGATAAACATAGATAGAAACCAAAAATAGATAGTTATTTAAAAATAAATATATAAATATTAAGAAGATAAGAAAGAAAACAAAAACAAAAGAAAAAATCTAAAAATGTATTGATAAATATTGTTGTACTGAAGAAGAAATTTAGAGATTATAATTTAAATATAAAACAAGAAGAATCAAGGATGCAAAATAAATTTAAACAAATCGAAATACAAAAAGTCATCAAACTATTTATTCAAGAATTACTTAATTACAATATAATCTAATTGTAGCATCAGCACCAGCAGAAAACACCCATGGTTGCAACGGATGAAACTTGACATCTAAAATTCCAAAATCATTGTAAGCCTCATGATCCTGGATTCTCTTCAATGGAACAATCAAAGGATTTTGCAACAAGTCACTAGAAAAACAAAAAACAAACCAAAAATTAAAACAATCCCTTCAAAAATCAAATAAATAAAATTCTTACTTGTAAACCATCCCATGTGAAACAATAAGATTCCTACAATCACTCCCCGAAGCAAACAGAGGATATCTCTTATGAAAAGCAATCCCTCTAACAGCAGTCCCATGTAATCTTAAAGTCTGATACGGTTTCGTACTAAGATCCAAATCAAACCAAAGAATCTTCCTGTCATAAGTCCCCACAAGTAAATTATCTCCACCCGAATGTACAGCCATCTTGGAAATCCATTTGGAATTCGTCATGAGTTTCTTCACGAGTTGTTGTTTGACCAAATCATAAACCCTGACGTGTCTTTGAGTCGCAACGAAAAGCATTGGTTTGGTAGGATGGAAAAGCACACATTGTACGAGCCCTTTACTCTTACTAAAAGGCAATTGCGAACGGCGTTTACTCAATTGCGAAATTATCACGGAACGATTCGCACCTTCCGGCATCACTGAAGTGAAATAATCCCCTTTACCATGCCAAGTTACTTGAGTAACTTGCTTAAAGTGCTTGAGAATTATCCTTATGCCTTTGTCATAATCCGAAGCCGTCACTTCTTCCCATTGGACAGAAGTCCTAACTCTTTCTGACGAAACATTTTCAGTTTTGGGCGCGACTTTTAACAATTCATCGGTTTTCTCACAAATCAAAGGATCTCCGACATGAGGGTTAATTAACAATACCATATTATTCGCAGCAACAAGGATAAGATTCAAAGCAAGGACTGGAGACCATTCGACACATCGTACGGTCGCTTCGACTTCGATTGTTTTCAAACATCTTCCCGTGTTAACTTCCCAAATTTTAATTGTACAATCGTCCGAACCACTGACCATAAATTGACCAGTTTTATCCAGACTGATACTCCTCACCATATCTTTATGACCTTCGTAAATTATAGATTGGACCGTTGGGAAAGGTTGCAAGTCTCTAGGACTGGGTAATTTCGGCACGAGACTTTCCGGCTCGATTGTCAACCGCATCTTAATTGCGCGAGGTGCCAGATACAAATCTAAACAGCGCAAGAATCGTTCCTTAATGAATCTGGGATAACTCGGGACTTTTCTTAACGAATCGAATTTCTGCGGGATGAAATGCAATTTGCGTTTCCAAGGAGCGTTCTTCAACTTATTGAATTGTTTGATTTCCTTCTCGTCGAAGAGATATTCCGGTGGAGGATTATAAGATTCTGCATGCCCAGGAAGATGACGTTTAGGAGCTGCGATGTGTTTATGAATCCTGCGCATTTCCTCTTCGATTTTATCATCGGTGGACCACAACATATAAAACTGCGGGGACTTTTTCGCACGTTCTTGGTCCTTTTCAGCTTTGGTTTTTAACCATCCCATTTTCAACGCGTGTACTAATTTGGAAACTTTCTTAGCTTCAGATTTCGAGGGTAAGAATGAACGTTTATGGTCTGGGAACTTGCGAAGTGGCATTTGTTCAACTTGAGAAGTGAACCATTCAATCCATGGCTGGAAAATAAAATAAAATTAAGAAAATTTAAAGGAGGTAAAGATAAGAGTAAAATTTACAGCGTATTCATCGAATTGTTCGTCGGGAATCCTTTGGCTTTGAATCCTTTTGATCAGATTTATGTCTCCTTCACTTAGGACAACATCCTGGCCAGTTTGGGGATCTTTTACTGTTCGCCAGAAATCGGGGTCTTCCATTTTCTTCAAGAATTCGTCCAGTTGATCGCCCATTGGGGGTTTCCTAATTTGTTTGCCATCCCAATCATAGCCCAGATGATTATATTCATCATACCAATTCATTGGAATGTTCCCAACTGTGTTTCTGATGTCTTCTTCATCAGAAGAATCTCCTTCTTCATATTCATCTTGATTTTCATTTGTTTCTGATTGTTTTAAAGGTTTCTTTCTTGATTCAGATACTGTTAAGATTTTATTATCTTCTTCTTCATTTTCTGATTGGTTTTCTTCAGATTCTGATTCCTCTTCTTCTCCTTCTTCTAAATCACTACTGTTATATTCTATATCTGAAACTTCATCTTCACTTTCTTCTGAATCTTCTTCTTCTTCTTGCTCCTGATTTTCGTCACCATCTTCTTCAATTTCACTATCAGTATATTCAACTTCAGAATCTGAACTGTCTTCTTCATCATTTACAGATTTAAATAAATCTTCAACTTCGAAACCATTCTAAAATATTAAATATAAATCAGAAATTTCATATTAAGTTAAAAATTTGTTTATTTTTAAGCTTTTTAAACAATACCTGTTCTTCAATACGATCTTCCTCTTTATTTAATTCTTCTGAAGGCAACTTGCGTTTAGCTTTAGGTAATTTATTAGTCATAATCTTTAGCAACTTTTAAACAACTAATTAAACAATTACTACACAATTTATTCTATAAATTAGGCTTTAAAACTGCTTCAGAAACATGAACATGTACAATGACCATGGAAAATAAACACAAAAGCATGTGGAATCATAAGGTTATGTATACACGACCATAAAACTTATGTGGAAAAGTGCAATTTTCTTAAAAAAGAAAGCATTTTTAAGAAAAATCACACAGCCGAACCATAGATAATAATAAAATACATCGACTAACATTAATAATTTGTTGTAATATTGTTTATTTATTTAGAAAAGTTGAAAACATTTTTTATAATAAAATCTTATTATAGGCAACAAAGTATACATCTATGACAGGTAGTGCTATCAAATCAACAGAGTAGTCCTACAAAAATTCCTAAAATATTTATATTAAAATTTAATTTAAAAGTATGAATAAAATGTAAATGTAAATAGATATTTAACAACTAGAAATTTAAATAATAAATAATTTAAAAGTTTTTAAAGGTTTTTAAGTTGAATTCATATGTAACTAAAAATAAGTTGACAAGTTACTAACAGATAACCTCCATTGTCTTAAATTTGTTTGGTTTAATCGACGTTAAATTGTGCCGAATTTTATAAAATATTAGTGAAATTTAACAATAAATTGTTGATAAATGGTGTTAAATCATGTGGTGTTTTAGTTACAGTGTACACAAGAGGTAATTCCCAACAATATCAATATAATAAATCATGTATGTTCATGTGGGCAATTCTCATGCATGCAAATTGTAAATTCTAATTTGTTCTAATAAATAATAATAAATTGTGTTATTTAGGTCCATAGTGAAATCTACAAGTCTATCTTAATTGCAAAACTTAAGAAAATTCAACAAAATGCAAGTGGCATCAACAAGTCTTGGAACTGGGACTGCTGTGGATCCCACCACAGCTCAAATGAATAAATTCCGAAGTTATGTGAATATGCTAATTGATCCTAATGTGAAAGATGATATCAAACTCAAAGCAACACAAGAAATCAGTGAAAATTTTGAGGTAGAGTCATGCTAAAATTACTAATTTCTTAATTACACTGTAAAAACTTTTCAGAAAATTTTATCTTCATCATTATACCCTGGTTTCCTGGATCATTCAATGAAAATCTTCTTAAAGATCCTTCAAGAAGGTGAACCTCACTTTATAGCTGAATATAACATCCAACAAGTACGGAAATTGATTCTGGAGATTCTCCATCGACTTCCAACAAATGAATCGCTCAAACCTTATGTGAAACCAATGCTTTCCTTAACTTTGAAGTTATTGGAAATTGACAATGAAGAAAATGTCTTGATTTGCTTGAAAATCATTATTGAATTACACAAGCAATATCGGCCAGCATTTAATCCTGAGATTCAACACTTTTTGCAATTTGTCAAGAGCATTTATTCAGATTTGCCGTCGCATATGAATAAAATCTTCGAACCGCGAGCACCAATAAAAGTTAAAGATTTGACAAAACTGAACATTGATGAATTGCTCAAGGAGACTTTTACATTCACCACGATTCAGACAGAAATGAGGAATAAGGAAGGCACTGTGATTAGTTACAATTTAATTCCGAAAGCTGTGCTTTCTTTGAAAGTCATTCAAGAGTTGCCAATTATTGTTGTGCTCATGTATCAATTGTATAAGCAAAGTGTGGATCAAGATGTGAGCGATTTCATCCCTTTGATCATGAAAACTATCGTGTTACAACCATCTCCAGAACAAAGAATGTCGGATACTTTCAATAAGGAGATTTTCGTGGATTTTATGGGAGCACAAATTAAATCGTTAAGTTTCTTGGCGTATATCATTAAGATTTATCAGGAAGTTGTGTCTGTGCATAGCAAAATGTTAGTTCAAGGGATGTTGGGACTCTTGACTTTGTGTCCTATGGAAATGGCTCATCTTCGAAGGGAATTACTCATTGCTAGCAGACATATTTTAGCTACAGATTTGAGAAACAGTAAGTTTTCTTTCTAATCTAACTTTTAAAAGTTTTCTAATTTAAGGGAGCGTTTTTAAAATCTTCAAATTTCTTTTTAGAATTCGTCCCACAAATGGAACGTTTGTTTGATGAAGAAGTCTTATTAGGTCGTGGATGGACAACACATGAATCTTTAAGACCCTTGGCATATTCCACCCTTGCAGATTTAGTACACCATGTTCGACAACAACTCACCCTTGCTGATATAGCCCGAGCAGTGCATCTCTTCTCAAAAAATGTCCACGACGATTCTTTAGCTACAACAATTCAAACAATGTCCTGCAAATTGTTATTGAACCTAGTAGAATGCATTAAGAAACGAGTCGAGATTGAAAACAGCACTGAAAGTCGCAGTTTACTCATGAGAATGCTCGAGGTATTTGTACTTAAGTTTAAGACAATTGCAAAGATTCAATTGCCAAAGATGATTGAGAAATCGAAGAGTACAACTGCTACTACTTCAGAACAATCGATTTCTATCAAAACCGAAGACAATTCCAACGTGAAAATTGAAGGAATCGAAACTCTAAGTGCACCAAAAGAAGGCAAATCCAAATTTGGGTTTCCCCAACCTGCCAATTACAATGTGGCCGAATATCGCAGTCTTGTCAAGACTTTAGTTTGTGGTGTCAAAACTATTACTTGGGGGGTGGCTTCATGTAAACCTAGCTTGAAACAATTTCAACCGCACGAAACGCTAGTCTTTATAAGACTTGTCAAATGGGCTTTGAAAGCTTTGGACATTTATACTCTCAACGTGGGAAATCTTATTGCAGGACCTCAAAGGATTACACAACAAAATGTTAGGAATAAAGAAGAGAAGGAAGTTTTGGAACATTTTAGTAGTGTGGTAAGTTTTAGAAAAACAAAATCTTAAAGATTTTAATTTAAAAATTTAAAATTTGTCAGTTTACTACATTTTTCCTTGTTTTTTAGTTTTCCATGATGCATTCACAAACATTCCACGAAATATTCAGCACCACAATCGAATACGTAGTTGAGAGAGTTTACAAAAACTCTTCACTTCAAATAGTGCCGAATACACTCCTAGCAAACCCAACGACTTCCCCAATTTTCGCAACAGTCTTAGTGGAATACCTCCTCGAAAGGATGGAAGAAATGGGCTCGAATCAAGACCGCAGCAATTTGTATTTGAAACTCTTCAAATTAGTTTTTGGATCGGTGAGTTTATTCCCTCAAGAGAACGAGAAAATGTTACGACCACATTTACACCAGATTGTTAATCGATCCATGGAGTTAGCAATGAGTGCCAAAGATCCTTTCAATTATTTCTTGTTACTCCGAGCATTGTTTCGATCCATTGGTGGTGGAAGTCACGATCTTCTATATCAAGAATTCCTTCCTTTATTGCCCAATCTCTTGGAGGGTTTGAATCGGTTACAATCTGGGCTGCATAAGCAACATATGAAAGATCTCTTTGTCGAATTATGTTTAACGGTTCCTGTCAGATTGAGTTCCTTACTCCCTTATTTGCCAATGTTAATGGATCCTTTAGTATCTGCCTTGAATGGTTCCCACGTCTTAATTAGTCAAGGCCTTCGAACCTTGGAATTATGTGTGGATAATCTCCAACATGACTTTTTATACGAACACATCCAACCTGTTCGAGCTGACTTGATGCAGGCATTATGGAGAACTTTACGGAATCATGACCATGTGCATGTTGCAACTGTTGCATTCAAAGTCTTAGGTAAATTCGGTGGTGGCAATCGAAAGATGATGATTGAACCACAAAAACTGGAATATGTTTCTTCCGATTATGATCCTCCAGCTATCTTAACACATTTCCCGGAACAACTCGAACCAGTCGAATTCCCTGTGGAGAAAGTCATCGAAACAGCCTTCAATGCTTTGAAACAAAGCAACACCGATTCTTTCTATCGAAAGCAAGCTTGGGAAGTCATCAGTAGTTATCTCACCGCATCCTTGAACTTATCCGATTCCAAATGTGTGCTGCTCAATCTTTTCTTACATCAAAGTTATCAAGACTCGGCGAATATTGCACACTTAAAGGGATCCACTTACAAATCCATTTATAAACAAGCCAGGGAAACTCATAAAACTGCCCTGATTGGAATGTTTGTTGCTGTAGCTATAAAAGAACTTCGCAAAACTGTCATAAGTACCTTAGGGGATATTGTTAGGCATTATACGATGGTGGCAGTGGCACAACAAAGTGGCAGTTTTGCTTCTTCACCTAAACCTAACGAACAAACAACTTTGGATCCTTTAGTATTAGTGGATGCCTTAGCTGTGATTATTGGTCATGAAGAGAAGGAACTGATTAAGCCTGGACATATTGCTTTAGTCATTATTATCGACACGGCAACTTTACTCTTAGGCAGCAAAGAATTGGCATGCAAATTGCCCATGATCGAATACATTGCTGAGAAGATGTGTGCCCTTTGTTACGAACGAGCATGGTACGCAAAATTAGGTGGCTGTCAATCTATAGGCTTCCTAATCGAGAAATGTGCCCTAAGATGGGTCTACGATCACATGTTCACGTTCCTCAAAGCTTTGTTATTCGTAATGATGGATTTGACTGGGGAA
Source organism: Falagria sp. GC000072 (assembly GCA_030556245.1). Taxonomy (NCBI): domain Eukaryota; kingdom Metazoa; phylum Arthropoda; class Insecta; order Coleoptera; family Staphylinidae; genus Falagria; species Falagria sp. GC000072. Next base: position 6,724 of record JASKGN010007414.1, on the reverse strand, counting down.
GTCTCCTCGGGGGCTTTGGACCAAGCGAAAAACAACTTGGAAAAGATGATCACGGTTTTAGTTGCCCCCATCGAAGATCCTCATGACTCTCTTTCGAGTAAAATGCAAACGAAAGCTTTGCATAAGGTCACAGAAGAGTTAGTGAGACAAGTGACGAGTCCTCATACTATGGTGAGAGAACAATCCATGGCTAGCTTAAGATTACTTGCCGAGAAGCAAAACAAAACTGTCACGGCAGTCATGGAACCTTTTCGAGATGTCCTTGCCGATATGGTCCCTCCAAAGAAACATCTCTTGAAACATCAACCTGCAATCGCTCAAATGGGGCTCATGGATGGAAACATGTTCTGCACAACTTTATCCCCAAGATTATTCACCATTGACATGTCTACGAAAGAACATGACCTCTTCATTCACGATTTGATTTCACTTTGTGAAACGGACGATGCCAAATTGATCAATTTGTTTTGTTATAAGAACATCACCAACTTTACACCCTTAAGGATGAGTGCGTTGAGAGTGTTAGCTGCTTGTCATTACCTCGAAGAGAAAACCAGGAAGGAAATCTTTAAAGTTTTATATAACACTTTAGAGAAACCGAATTCGGAGTTACAACAAACTGCTTTCGAATGCATGAAGAGTTTTATCAATGGATATCCTGTGAAGATGGAAATGGTGCATGAAATTATGAGACCATTGATGAAAACTCTCCAGGATGTTAAGAATGTCACTCTGAATAATGTCAAGATGTTATCGTACTTAACGCAATTGTTTCCTAATGTCTTTAATGAAGTGCTGTGTAATAAACTTATCACTTTACTTGGTGATATGTTGAAAACACTCCAAGCACAATTTAAAGGTAAATTAATTTAAAAATTTATTTATTTATTTAATCATTAATTATTTAAAATTTTTTAGTAACAACCGATGTAACCAAGAAAACAGAAGAAGAACAAAAAGTTGTTACAATCTTAACATTCTTCCATCAATCTCAATCAGCCTCGGCAGTTTATATCGAGCCATTGTGTCATTTGATTTTGCAAACTGAAGCTAGCATGTTAATCGAAGCTAGCAGTCCATTCAGAGAGCCTTTGATGAAGTTCCTCTTACGATACCCGATTGAAACTTTGAATTTGTTCGTTGATGATGTACATATTCGAGACCAACAGTTTTCGAGATACTTAGAATACCTAATTAAACATCAAGATGGAAAACCCTTCCGGGACTATATTCAAAACCACATGGTCGAAAGACTGATTACACTTGCCTTAGCTAACAACTCCGATGTTACTATTGCCATGCTTACACCAGCTGATCGTAACGAAATGCAATATCAAGCTATTCGAATTGTCTATTTGTTGATTAGGAAAGATGAACAATGGTTAAATGCCCGACAGGATCTTGTCGAAGCGTTGAAAATGATTTGGTGTAATGATTTGTATCAAGCCAGACATAAAGCTGTCGATACTTTGGAGTACACTCATTGGAGAGAACCTAAGATGTTGGTGAAGATTCTATTGCATTACTTTTCGGATCATCCTACGAATATCGATTTGTTGTTTCAATTGTTACGAGCTTTGTGTGATCGATTTATTCCCGAATTTCAAGTGAGTTTTGTTTATTTTGCTTTGATTTAATATTTAATTTGTTTGTTCTTGGTTTAGTTTTTAAGAGATTTCCTAGAGAATACGGTCGCTCAGAATTACCAAGTTGAATGGAAACGCCAAGCTTTCTTCTTGTTCGTAGAACAATTCACATCAACCACTATGTCGCAAGAACTCAAAGCTAAAGTTCTCCAATTGATTTTAATCCCTTGTTTTGCTGTGAGTTTCGAAAGGGGTGAAACTACCAAACTCATTGGGACAATGCCAGCACCGTATCAGGATAATGATGTTAACATTGTTTCAGTTTTTATTAATAAGGTAAGAAAGAAATTTGGATGATTTTTGTGTTGTGCATATGGCTGTATAACTGGTTGCGGTATTTGAATACACATCGCAACCCTTCATACAACCATCTGAACTTATATTGTTTCTAAAATTGTTAATTCTTTTTCTTATCTAGTTAATCGACCCAGAAAACTCCTTCCCATTTGCTGACTGCGTAAGAATCTCCTTATTACAATTCTCTTGCCTTTTGGTAGAACAAGCAAGTCCTCACATTCACGACAGGATAATTAACAAAGCGCAAAGTTTCAAATTACGACGCTTAATGACTTTCGCATGGCCTTGCCTCTTAGGAAAAAACTGCGTGGATGCAGCAACCAGATACCACGGACATTTATTACTAAGTCAAATCATTGAGAAGTTCGCGATTCATAGAAAAATTGTCTTGCAAGTTTTCCACAGTTTATTAAAAGCCCATGGACTCGAAGCTAGAAATGTCGTACGACAAGCACTCGAAATTCTTACACCGAGTGTTCCAAGACTTGACGAAGGCTATAAGATGTTAACTCATTGGACCAAGAAGATTATTGTGGATGAAGGACATTCCATGCAACAATTATTCCACATTTTACAATTGGTAGTGAAGCATTACAAAGTTTACTATCCAGTTCGACATAATTTAGTCCAATATATGGTGAATTCCATTCAGAGATTAGGGTTCAATCCCACGGGGACTTTCGAACATAGAAAACTTGCGGTGGAGTTGTCCGAAGTCATCATCAAATGGGAAACTTTTGGATTACATGAAGACGACACCGAAATGAACGATGAAGATAAACGGACTCTTATTGAACAAGATGGTGAACCAAATACTAGAGTTGCTTTCGCTGATGGAAGTTCACCAGTTCCCATTAAGACTGAACCCATGGCTTCGAAGCCAATTGAACGTGTACAAACCGACACCGTCTTGAATTTCTTGTTACGATTAGCTTGTCAAGTCAATGATCCTCATACCACTCCACAATCACCTATGCCAACTGCTGGATCACCTGGGGAAATGCTAAGTCGCAAATGTGTCATGTTACTCAAAACCGCTTTGAAGCCTGACACTTGGCCACAACAAATTGATCTCAAGTTGGTTTTCTTCGACAAAATTTTGTTAAGTGTCGATCAGCCGAATGCTAATATTGCTTCGATCTGTACAGCTTTAGAATTGCTGACGTTTTTGTTGACTGTTATGAAGAAGGATCAGATTTTGATTAATTTCAAGCCTTTGCAACGAGGGATTGGGGCTTGTGTTGCTTCGAATAACAACAAAATCATTAAACTCGTACATTCCTTGTTGGTCAAGTTGATGGAACTTTTCCCCACTGAAAGGACCAATTCCAATATGAGTTGTCGATATGAAGAGTTGGAAATTTTATATTCCACTGTGGCAACTGTTATTAGTGATGGATTAGGCAATTATGAAAAGAACAGTCAAGCAACTACAAGTAGTTTGTATGGAACCATCATGATTTTGAAAGCTTGCTGTATGAATAATTACAGTTACATCGACTTATTAATTACTTCGTTTATGAAAGTTTTATTAAGGATTGCTACCGAACATTTACAACCGACTAATAATGAAACTAATCTGAGTAAGTTAACTTTTTATTCTTTTGAAATTTTAAGAGTTTAATTTTTAATTTTTTAATTTTCTTTCAGTTACCAGTGAACTCTTAATTTTATCGTTGGATTTAGTCAAGACTAGAGTTGTCGTCATGAGTGTCGACATGCGGAAAACTTTCATTGGGCAAATTTTAGTGAATCTCATCGAGAAAACTCAAGATATTAAAGTTATGAAAGCCATTGTGAAGATGCTAGAAGAATGGATCAAGAACAAAAACGTCGTGACACTTTCCCAAGCCCCTAATTTACGAGAAAAGTCGATTTTGCTTGTGAAGTTGATGCAGTACGTAGAGAAACGGTTTCCTGACGATAACGATTTGAATGCGCAATTTTTAGAACTTATTAATTATGTTTACACGTAAGTTTCCTTGGGGATTTTTCCTTTTTTGTTTAGAAGTAATTTGTAATTGATTTTTAGTGATGATCAATTGAAACAAACCGAATTGAGTGCGAAATTAGAACCGGCTTTCTTAAGTGGGTTAAGATGCACTCAGCCACACATTCGTGCTAAATTCTTTAAAGTTTTCGATGAGAGTATGGAACGACGACTTCACGATCGTCTTCTGTATATCACATCTTCTCAAAATTGGGATGCTATTGGGCCTCATTATTGGATTAAACAATGTATTGAACTTTTGTTAGTTACAGCAAGTCAAGGTAAAAAAAAACTTTAAAGTTAAAATTTTAATTTGCTGCTTTACATTACATTTTTCCTTTTATTTTCAGAAACAAAAATTCAAATGTCACACGAATCTTCAATCCTACCAAGTATAACTTCAGTCCTTAATCCAGCAGACAAATTAAAACTGGCAAAATTATCAGCGACATTAAAACAAGAAACGGATTTATTAATGGAAGTCGATGTGAAAGAAAACATCATCGATCTGAATCCCGACATGACTCAAGCCGAATCCCCTAATGATTCCACTTCGGAAAAACCAATAAATCGCATTGAGAATATCACACGATTGATTTCCAAACACTACGAATTCATTGAACAATCTCGCGATACTACAACTTACAAATTTTTATTAGCAGCAGCGCAATTATGTCATATGGACACGGGTTTAGCAGAAAACGTCTGGTTATCAATGTTCCCGAAATTCTGGAGCGTTCTCGACGAGCAACAACGCCAAGAAATTCAACCCTTCATTGCTTCAGGTGCTCACATCATTCAAAAAGATTGTCATCCTAGTGCTATCAATACTTTCGTCGAAAGTTTATCAAGATGCAACCCTCCTTTACAATTACCACCCCCTTTGATTAAATATCTCGCGAAAAGTCACAACTTGTGGCATCGAATGGTCCTAACTTTAGAACAAATGGGTTCGGATCCTACCACAACGAAAACCTGTTACGATTTCGAACCGGAAGTCAATCCCAAGCATGAGATTTTAGATAATTTAGGAGAATTGTATGCGCTTTTATGTGAGGAAGATATGTGGGCAGGATTATGGCAGAGACATGCGAATTATCGCGAAACTAACATTGCAATCGCATATGAACAACATGGATTTTTCGAACAGGCACAAACAGCTTACAAAAATTGCATGGCAAAGTATAAACAAGATAGCGTCATGGGATTAGTACCCACATACACTCAAAGGGAATTACTCCTTTGGAATAATCATTGGATCCGATGTACGAAAGAATTGAAACAATGGGATTTACTTTTAGATTACGCTAAGCATTCGGATAGTGCGAAGCATCGCGTTTACGATCAATATCTCGTGTTGGAATCCGCCTGGAGATCTTTAAATTGGGAATCGACGAAAGATGCTCTTTCGCGATTAGATCACGCTTGTCCGAAAGAGTTGCAATGGAAAGTCACACTTTACAACGGTTATTTAGCTGTGTGTAATCCCGAAGACAAACAGCAATTGAAAAACGCCGAGAGGTATGTGGAAATGGCGGCGCAGATGTGTTTACAAGAATGGAGACGATTACCTCATATTGTTAGTCATATCCATTTGCCTTATTTACAAGCAGCTCAACAGATCATGGAATTGCAAGAAGCGTTCCAGATTAGGAAAGGATTACAACAAGGACATCAAAATAGTCTGCATGATATGAAAGCGATCGTGAAAACTTGGAGGAATAGATTACCTGTCATCGCGGATGATTTGTCTCATTGGAATGACATTTTTAATTGGCGGCAGCATCATTACGAATTCATTATTAAACATTACGAAAAAACTTTAGTCGATCCCAATGCACATCATCCCAATTCTATGCTTGGTGTACATGCAAGTGCCCAAAGCATAATCTACTTCGGGAAAATCGCCAGGAAACATAAACTACCCAACGTCTGTTTGGAATCTTTAAATCGGATTTACGCCATTCCTTCGGTGCCTGTTGTGGATTGTTTCCAAAAAATCCGACAACAAATCAAATGCTACTTGCAACAAGGGGCAACTTCGAATAAAAATGAATATCAGGAAGGTCTTGATACTTTAAACAAAGCGAATGTGAAATATTTCTCTAAAGAAATGAACGCTGAGTTTTATGCACTCAAAGGATTACTGTATCATCTATCGGGGAAATCCGACGAAGCCAATAAAGCTTTCTCAGCTGGATTACAACTCCACGATGTTTCTATTAAAGCTTGGGCTTTATATGGAGATTACCTCGAAGCCGTTTTCACCAGAGACCCAAGACAAATCTCCTACGGAGTCAATGCGATTTCCTGTTTCCTCCATGCTTGTCGACATCAGAACGAATCCAAAGCCAGGAAGTATTTAGCTAAAGTCCTTTGGCTTCTTAGTTATGACGACGAAGAATCGCAACTCATGAAGGCTTTGAACAAGTATTCTGTTGGTGTGCCTCCTCATTTATGGTTACCATGGACTCCACAACTCATGAACTGTTTAGTCATGTACGATAGCAATGTGATTCTGAATTTGATCCTTCAAGTCGGCAAAATGTTCCCGCAAGCTGTATACTTCCCAATTCGCACTTTATATTTGACTCTCCGAGCTGCAGCTGCACGAAAAATTCAAACAACTACTTCGAATCAAAATTCGGAGGAACAAAGTCAAAGTCAGAACCAAAATCCGAGTCAACCGAATGCAGAAAGCTCGATTAAAGCGTCTCCACCGATGGTGAGCTGTTCCAAAATTACGCAAATGCTCAAGGACATTCACACCACTGTCTTGAGTAGTTTGGAA